>CM075753.1:20744514-20752196 GCA_037974335.1 Prionace glauca | reverse complement strand
CACCAACACCCTCCCCAACACCCTCCCAACACCCTCCCAACACACTCACCAACACCCTCCCCAACACCCTCCCCAACACCCTCACAACACACTCACCAACACCCTCCCCAACACCCTCCCAACACACTCACCAACACCCTCCCCAACACCCTCCCAACACACTCCCAACACGCTCACCAACACCCTCCCCAACACCCTCCCAACACCCTCCCCAACACCCTCCCCAACACCTCCCAACACCTCCCCAACACCCTCCCAACACACTCACCAACACCCTCCCCAACACCCCTCCCAACACACTCCAACACACCTCACCCACACACTCACCCAACACCCTCCCAACACCCTCCCCAACACCCTCCCAACACACTCACCAACACCCTCCCCAACACCCAGCCCAACACCCTCCCCAACACCCTCCCAACACACTCACCAACACCCTCCCCAACACCCTCACCAACACCCTCCCCAACACCCTCCCAACACACTCCCAACACACTCACCAACACCCTCCCAACACCCTCCCCAACACCCTCCCAACACCCTCCCAACACACT
Source organism: Prionace glauca (assembly GCA_037974335.1). Classification (NCBI taxonomy): domain Eukaryota; kingdom Metazoa; phylum Chordata; class Chondrichthyes; order Carcharhiniformes; family Carcharhinidae; genus Prionace; species Prionace glauca. The sequence continues at coordinate 20,751,639 of CM075753.1, read as the reverse complement.
CACCAACACCCTCCCCAACACCCCTCCCAACACACTCCCAACACACTCCCCAACACCCTCCCAACACACTCCCAACACGCTCACCAACACCCTCCCAACACACTCACCAACACCCTCCCCAACACCCTCCCAACACACTCACCAACACCCTCCCCACACCCTCCCAACACACTCCCAACACCCTCCCCACACCCCCCAACACACTCCCAACACCTCCCAACACCCACCACACACCACCAACACCCCCCCAACACCCTCCCAACACACTCACCCAACACCCTCCCCAACACCCTCCAACACACCCCACACCCACCCCAACACCCTCCCACACCCCACACCTCCCAACACACCCCACCCTCCCCAACACCTCACCAACACACTCACCAACACCCTCCCACACACACCCAACACACTCACCAACACCCTCCCCACACACCCACCAACACCCTCCCAACCCCCACCCACACAGCCACCAACACCCTCCCCAACACCCTCCCCAACACCCTCCCACACCCTCACCACACCCTCCCCAACACCCTCCCAACACCCTCCCAACACCCTCCCAACACCCTCCCAACACCCTCCCCACACCCTCCCAACACACCCCAACACCCTCACCAACACCTCCCAACACACTCACCAACACCCTCCCAACACCCTCCCAACACCCTCACCAACACCCTCACCCACACCCTCCCCCAACACCCTCCCACACACCTCACCAACACACTCACCAACACCCTCCCCCAACACCCCTCCCAACACACTCACCAACACCCTCACCAACACCCTCCCAACACCCTCCCACACCCACCAACACCCTCCCCAACACCCCCACCCTCACCAACACCCTCCCCAACACCCTCACCAACACCCTCCCCAACACCCTCCCAACACCCTCCCAACACCCACCAACACCCTCCCACACACTCACCACACCCCCCCAACACCCCCAACACACCACCAACACCCTCCCCAACACCCTCCAACACACTCACCAACACCCTCCCCAACACCCTCCCAACACACTCACCAACACCCTCCCCAACACCCTCCCAACACCTCACCACACCCTCCCAACACACTCCCACACCCACACCAACACCCTCCCAACACCCTCACCAACACCCTCCCCAACACCCTCCCAACACACTCACCAACACCCTCCCACCCCCCCAACACACTCACCAACCCCCCCCAACCCCTCCCACACCCCCAACACACTCACCACACCCTCCCAACACCCTCCCAACACCCCCCAACACCCTCCCCCAACACCCTCCCAACACCACCCCCCACCCACACCCACCCCAACACCCTCCCACACCCCCAACACACTCACCAACACCCTCCCCAACACACTCACCAACACCCTCCCCACACCCACCCAACACCCCCACCCCCACCCCACCCCAACACCCCCACCCACCACACCCCCCAACACCCCCCAACACACTCACCAACACCCTCCCCAACACCCCCCAACACACCACCAACACCCTCCCCAACACCCTCCCAACACCCCCACCCCACCCACCACCCCACCCAACACCCTCCCCAACACCCCCCACACCTCCCAACACCCTCCCAACACCCCACCAACACCCCCACCCCCCACACCCCCACCCCACCCACCCCCCAACACACCACCCACACCCCCCACACCCCCCCAACACCCCCCAACACCCTCCCACCCACACCCCCACACCCACCCCACACCCCCACACACTCACCAACACCCTCCCCAACACCCTCCCACCACCCCACCCCACACACTCCCCACACCCCCCACACCCTCCCAACACACCACCCACCCCCCCACACCCCCCACCCCACACCCACCCCAACACCCACCCAACACCCTCCCCAACACCCTCCCACACACCTCACCAACACCCACCCCAACACCCTCCCACACCCTCCCAACATCCTCCCCAACACCACTCACCAACACCCTCCCCAACACCCTCCCAACACCCTCCCAACACACTCACCAACACCCTCCCCAACACCCTCCCAACACCCACCCCACACCCCCCAACACCCTCCCCAACACCCCACCCCAACACCCTCCCCAACACCCTCCCAACACACTCACCAACACCCTCCCAACACCCTCCCAACACACCACCAACACCCCCCCAACACCCTCCCAACACCCCCCAACACCCTCACCACACCCACCCCAACACCCTCCCCACACCCTCCCAACCACCCTCCCAACACACTCACCAACATCCTCCCCAACACCCTCCCCAACACCCTCCCACACCCCTCCCAACACCCTCACCAACACCCCACCCAACACCCTCCCAACACCCTCCCAACACCCTCCCAACACCCTCACCAACACCCTCCCCAACACCCCTCCCCAACACCCTCCCAACACCCTCCCAACACACTCACCAACATCCTCCCCAACACACTCACCAACACCCTCCCCAACACCCTCCCCAACACCCTCCCAACACCCTCCCAACACCCTCACCAACACCCTCCCCAACACCCTCCCAACACCTCCCAACACCCTCCCAACACACTCACCAACACCTCCCCAACACACTCACCAACACCCTCCCCAACACCCTCCCCAACACCCTCCCAACACACTCACCAACACCCTCCGAACACACTCACCAACACCCTCCCACACACTCACCAACACCCTCCCCAACACCCTCCCAACACACTCACCAACACCCTCCCCAACACACTCACCAACACCCTCCCCAACACCCTCCCAACACACTCACCAACACCCTCCCCAACACCCTCCCAACACCCTCCCCAACACCCTCCCAACACCCTCCCCAACACCCTCCCAACACACTCACCAACACCCTCCGAATACACTCACCAACACCCTCCCAACACACTCACCAACACCCTCCCCAACACCCTCCCCAACACACTCACCAACACCCTCCCAACACACTCACCAACACCCTCCCAACACCCTCCCAACACACTCACCAACACCCTCCCAACACACTCACCAACACCCTCCCCAACACCCTCCCAACACACTCACCAACACCCTCCCAACACCCTCCCAACACACTCACCAACACCCTCCCAACACACTCACCAACACCCTCCCCAACACCCTCCCAACACACTCACCAACACCCTCCCAACACACTCACCAACACCCTCCCCAACACCTCCCAACACACTCACCAACACCCTCCGAACACACTCACCTACACCCTCCCAACACACTCACCAACACCCTCCCCAACACCCTCCCAACACACTCACCAACACCCTCCCAACACACTCACCAACACCCTCCCCAACACCCTCCCAACACCCTCCCAACACACTCCCCAACACCCTCCCCAACACCCTCCCAACACACTCACCAACACCCTCCCAACACACTCCCCAACACCCTCCCAACACCCTCCCAACACCCTCCCAACACCCTCCCAACACACTCACCAACACCCTCCGAACACACTCACCAACACCCTCCCAACACACTCCCCAACACCCTCCCAACACACTCACCAACATCCTCCCCAACACCCTCCCAACACACTCACCAACACCCTCCGAACACACTCACCAACACCCTCCCAACACACTCACCAACATCCTCCCCAACACCCTCCCAACACACTCACCAACACCCTCCGAACACACTCACCAACACCCTCCAACACACTCACCAACATCCTCCCCAACACCCTCCCAACACACTCACCAACACCCTCCGAACACACTCACCAACACCCTCCCAACACACTCACCAACATCCTCCCCAACACCCTCCCAACACACTCACCAACACCCTCCGAACACGCTCACCAACACCCTCCCAACACACTCACCAACACCCTCCGAACACGCTCACCAACACCCTCCCAACACACTCACCAACACCCTCCCAACACACTCACCAACATCCTCCCCAACACCCTCCCAACACGCTCACCAACACCCTCCCAACACCCTCCCAACACGCTCACCAACACCCTCCCAACACACTCACCAACACCCTCCGAACACGCTCACCAACACCCTCCCAACACGCTCACCAACACCCTCCCAACACCCTCCCAACACACTCACCAACACCCTCCGAACACGCTCACCAACACCCTCCCAACACACTCACCAACACCCTCCGAACACGCTCACCAACACCCTCCCAACACACTCACCAACATCCTCCCCAACACCCTCCCAACACGCTCACCAACACCCTCCCAACACCCTCCCAACACACTCACCAACACCCTCCCAACACACTCACCAACACCCTCCCAACACACTCACCAACATCCTCCCCAACACCCTCCCAACACGCTCACCAACACCCTCCCAACACCCTCCCAACACACTCACCAACACCCTCCCAACACACTCACCAACACCCTCCGAACACGCTCACCAACACCCTCCCAACACACTCACCAACACCCTCCCCAACACCCTCCCCAACACCCTCACCAACACCCTCCCAACACCCTCCCAACACACTCACCGACACCCTCCCAACACACTCACCAACACCCTCCGAACACGCTCACCAACACCCTCCCAACACACTCACCAACACCCTCCCAACACCCTCCCAACACACTCACCAACACCCTCCCAACACACTCACCAACACCCTCCGAACACGCTCACCAACACCCTCCCAACACCCTCCCAACACACTCACCAACACCCTCCCAACACACTCACCAACACCCTCCGAACACGCTCACCAACACCCTCCCAACACACTCACCAACATCCTCCCCAACACACTCACCAACACCCTCCCCAACACCCTCCCAACACACTCACCAACACCCTCCGTACACACTCACCAACACCCTCCCAACACACTCACCAACACCCTCCCCAACATCCTCCCCAACACCCAGCCCAACACCCTCCCCAACACCCTCCCCAACACCCTCCCAACACACTCACCAACACCCTCCGAACACACTCACCAACACCCTCTCAACACCCTCCCAACACTCTCCCAACACACTCACCAACACCTTCCCAACACCCTCCCAACACCCTCCCAACACCCTCCCAACACGCTCACCAACACCTTCCCAACACCCTCCCAACACCCTCCCAACACCCTCCCAACACCCTCTCAACACGCTCACCAACACCCTCCCAACACACTCACCAACACCCTCCGAACACGCTCACCAACACCCTCCCAACACCCTCCCAACACCCTCCCAACACGCTCACCAACACCCTCCCAACACCCTCCCAACACCCTCCCAACACTCTCCCAACACGCTCACCAACACCTTCCCAACACCCTCCCAACACCCTCCCAACACTCTCCCAACACGCTCACCAACACCTTCCCAACACCCTCCCAACACCCTCCCAACACCCTCCCAACACGCTCACCAACACCTTCCCAACACCCTCCCAACACCCTCCCAACACCCTCCCAACACGCTCACCAACACCCTCCCAACACCCTTCCAACACGCTCACCAACACCTTCCCAACACCCTCCCAACACCCTCCCAACACCCTCCCCAACACCCTCCCAACACCCTCCCAACACGCTCACCAACACCCTCCCAACACCCTCCCAACACGCTCACCAACACCCTCCCAACACCCTCCCAACACGCTCACCAACACCTTCCCAACACCTTCCCAACACCCTCCCAACACCCTCCCAACACCCTCCCAACATGCTCACCAACACCCTCCCAACACCCTCCCAACACGCTCACCAACACCCTCCCAACACCCTCCCAACACGCTCACCAACACCCTCCCAACACCCTCCCAACACGCTCACCAACACCTTCCCAACACCCTCCCAACACCCTCCCAACACCCTCCCAACACGCTCACCAACACCTTCCCCAACACTCAGCCCAACACCCACCCCAGCATCCTCTCCAACACCCTCCTCAGCACCCACTGTAACACCCACCCCAACACCCTCCCCAGCACCCAACCCAACATCTATCCCAGCACCCTCCCCAACACCCATCCCAACACCTTCACCAACACCCAACCCAAAACCCACCCCAGTGCCCATCACAACACCCACTCCAATGACCTCCCCAATAACCACCCCAGCACCCACCCCAACACCCATCCCAGTACCCATTCCAACACCTCCCCAAGATCCACCCCAACACCTACCCCAACATCCTCCCAACACCCATCAAAACACCCACCCCAACATTCACCCCAATACCCACCCCAACACTCACCCCAACCCCCACCCCAAAGCCCACCCCAACACCCCCAACCAGATCCCAACACCCTCCAAAACACCCATCTCAACACCCACACCAACACCCACACCAACACGCACATCAACACCCTCCCCAACATTCACCCCAACACCCACCCCATACCCACCCCAATACTCACTCCAGCATCCACACCAGCACCCACCCAACATCCCCACCAGCACCCACCCCAACACCCTCCCCCAACACCCTTCCCAATACCATCCCCAACACTCAACCTAGCACCTATCCCATCACCCACCCCAACACCCTCCCCCAACACCCTTCCCAATACCATCCCCAACACTCAACCTAGCACCTATCCCATCACCCACCCCAACACCCTCCCCCAACACCCTTCCCAATACCATCCCCAACACTCAACCTAGCACCTATCCCATCACCCACCCCAACACCCTCCCCCAACACCCTTCCCAATACCATCCCCAACACTCAACCTAGCACCTATCCCATCACCCACGCCAACACCCATGCCAGCACCCACCCCAATACCCACCCTAACATCCTCCCCAACATCCACCCCAACACCCTCCCCAACACATATCCCAACACACAACCCAGCAACCACTCCAACACCCTCCCCAGCACCCAGCGCAACACTCAACACAGCACCCTTCCCAACGCCCACCCAAAACATCCAACACTCACCCAAAACATCCAACACTCACCCAAAACCTTCAACACCCACACCATCAACTCGACCACCCACCCAACTTCACCCCAAAAGTATAGAGCAAAGACAGCCAGGCTCCCACTGCCACCCTCCCCAGTACCCTGACACCCCTCCCCAATAACCCATCCCTGATACCCCTTCCCAAAGCCCTCCACAATATCTCTCCCCAATACTCCTCCCTGATACCCTTTCCCAATA
>CM075753.1:20509514-20742014 GCA_037974335.1 Prionace glauca | reverse complement strand
GGGTATTTGACTCCGTGTACAAGGCTCTCTTGGGTGCAGTAATCTGAACAGGAGCTTTAAGAGTCAGTTTCTTACACAGGCTGCGTATGTCCCTGGCTCTGAAGCTGCCTCTGACCCACTGGATAGATATATAAAGTGAAAGGAGGGAATTAGCAGTCAGCAGAACTGCTTGGAGCCTCTGATCAAGCTGTTGTCAGATGTGGTTAGCAATCGAGTAGATTTGTTTTTATACCAGCGAGCTTGAAAAATGTTCAGATAAACAGAGTCACCTTGTAGAAGTCCCATGGTATGGGTTAGAGGGATACCCTTTCTAAACTTGCCATTGCAATATAGATTTCACTAAAAGCCCTCTCTTTTACAATGCTGAAATGGAGCCTTGTCCCAGGCAAGCATTCTGGAAAATCTGAGTCATCCTGGAAAAAAGAACTTACCAAAATAAACTTAACCAGAGTTTTGGCAGCCTGGCACTGCTATTTTATTATTTAACTGAGACACAAGTTTAGTAGTTCAAATATACCAATTAGACTATAAGATTGTTGGACAATCAAAGCCAAGTCCTGATTCTGAATCAATATTTTTCAATCAATCCTGTTGGTTCTAAATTGCGTTTTACTCACTGGGAATCCTGGGTACAATCTTATTTATCGTTCTCTGATCTTCTTATCAGTTTAGTTCTTGCTATTGAGTTGAGATAGAGCATTCACCTCTGGGATGTAAGATGGTGCATTCAAGCCTCACTCCAGAGGTTTGATCACATTATCTCGGCTGACACTCTTGCACTGTGGGAGTTGACATCTTTCCAAACACTGTCCTTTCTCTCAGAGAGATGGAAAAGATCCCACGGGGTCAATTCAGAGAAACACAGGGCAGTCTCCCAGTGTCCTAGCCAATATTCAACCCTTAATCAAAATCATTGAAACAGACTATTCAGTCACTGGGTTGAATTCTTTTTTGTTTAGTTGCGATGGGCGGGTCCCTGACCCTGAAACGTATGGAGCAGCGACTTTTGGCTCCACTCCTGAGGGACAAGGTTTAAAGGAGATATACATGGCAAGTTCTTTTTTTTACACAGAGGGTGGTGGATGCCTGGAACTCGCTGCTGGGGGAGGTAGTGGAAACAGAAACAATAGTGACGTTAAAGGGGAGTCTTGACAAATACATGAATGGGATGGGAATAGAGGGGTATGCTCTCTGGGAGGGTAGGGGATTTTAATTGAGTCGGGCAGCATGGTCAGTGCAGGGTTGGAGACCAAAGAGCCTGTTACTGTGCTGTAATTCTCTTTGTTCTTTAAGCTATTAGACACAATTGTCTAATGGAGGATTGGGGGGGACCGAGGTTGGGGATGAGGTGAGGGAGAGGGAGAATTGTTACCACCAGGATCCTCTCATCTGCTGTGTCCAATTTGCCATCTAAACCAATCCCTGTGGTCAGTCCTGCTCTCATCATTCTGATCTTCCTCTGGCCAGAATCCTCCACTATCAATCCTCCTACCACTCCTCCCATCACCCAACTCTCCTGCAATGAGATGTATACAAAGCCGTCATTATTCGTGTCCAGGATGGAGCTGGTTGGTTAATTCCACCATCAATGCTGCAGATTAGACTGCTGTAAATAATTGGGATTGATTTTAGGTAAATCTCTTGTACGTAACTATCCTACACTAACTGCATTTTTCTGGGGAACTAGTTTTGCTTTTAATCAGGGGAATCTGCTGTAGTTTCTATCACAAGTTCTGTTACTTAGGTTGTAAAAACTTCTTAAAAAGTAGATTCTGTAGACTGTTTGCTGTTTATAGAAGTCATGTTTGCTGAATAAATATCTTTAGTTTTTTTATGATAGAATCATAGAATCCCTATAGTGCAGAAAGAGGCCATTCAGCCCATTAACTCATCCCACCTAGGTTCTCCCCTCTGCCCTATCCACATAACCCTGCGTATTTACCATGGCTAATCCACCTACCCTGCACATAAGAACATAAGAACATAAGAAATAGGAGCAGGAGTAGGCCATCTGGCCCTTCGAGCCTGCCCCGCCATTCAATAAGATCATGGCTGATCTGTCGTGGCTCAGTTCCACCTTCCCGCCCTCTCCCCATAACCCTTAATCCCCTCTCTTATCAAAAACCCATCAACCCGTTTCTTAAAAATATTTAGCGAGGCAGCCTCCACCACTTCAACGGGCAGAGAATTCCAGAGATTCACCACCCTTTGAGTGAAGAAGTTCCTCCTCAACTCCGTTCTAAACCGCCCCCCCTTTATCTTGAGGCTGTGCCCCCTAGTCCTACTGTCTTTTTTGAGCGGGAAGAGTCTCTCCACCTCTATCCTATCCATCCCATTCATCATCTTATACGTCTCAATGAGATCTCCTCTTTGGACTGTTTAATGTAAGTTCTTCCCTCTGCCCCCCCCCCCCCCCCCCCCCCCCCCCACCATTCCTTCCTTCTGCCTTCAAGTCATTGGCTGACAACAGCGTTGTCAACAGACAGAGAGGCAATAATTTTGTGGCTCCCCATCAAAGGATTTGGGGGGGGGGGAACCCCAAGGATGTGCTGGGAAATTCCTAAAGTTCCCACATCAGGGTTTTGTTCAGCAGTGTTAACTCCACCTGGGCAATTGCGCTGGGAACCATCGGACAAAGTGATTCAAATTTCTAATTTCAAATGATTCTGGAAGCGGTGGCCAACAGACAGAGCAAGAGGATGAAGCAGGCAGTGCAGGAATCTCCTGTGGCCATTCCCCTACAAAACAGAGTCTTGGATACTGTTGGGGGGGAATGGCCTAGCAGGGGAAAGCAGTAACAGCCCAATTCATGGTATAACGGTTGGCTGTGTTGCACAGGGGAGGAGTAAAATGTGTGAGAATACATTAATTATATAGGAGGATAGATAGACATTACTGTGGCCACAAATAAGACCCTACGATGGTAAGTTACCTCCTTGGTGGTAGGGTCAAGGATGGACGAAAAGGGATTGGTTTAGGCTAGCGGGTCATTGTTTTTGTAACTGATCGGCGCAACATCGTGGGCCGAAGGGCCTGTTCTGCGCTGTAATGTTCTATGTTCTATGTCCTGGAGTAGTTACAGGACTTTCTGGAGGGGGAGAGTGAACAGCTGGTGATTGTGGTACACATCGGTGTCAATGACAGATTAAAAAATAAATGAAGTCCTAAACGCAGGATATGGGAGTTGAGAAGAAAGTTGAAAAGTAAAACCTCAAAGGTAATGATCTCAGGATTACTACCAGTGCCGTGAGCTACTCAATGTAGAGACAGCAGGATATCTCAGATGAATACATGGCTGAAGAGAAAATAAGAAGTCTGACAATATCAGGTTTAAGTCCAACTGATTTATTTGATAGTAAACTCAGAGGCTTTCGAGGTTAAACTCTCTGTCAGGTGAATGGAGAGTTCTGGCCTCAGACAGAGCATATAAAGCACAGACAGAAAGGATGTCCCGAAGCATGGTACATTGGGGAGACCATGCAGACGCTACGACAACGGATGAATGAACATCGCTCGACAGTCACCAGGCAAGACTGTTCCCTTCCTGTTGGCGAACACTTCAGTGGTCACGGGCATTCAGCCTCTGACCTTCGGGTAAGCATTCTCCAAGGCGGCCTTCATGACACACGACAGCGCAGAGTCGCTGAACAGAGACTGATAGCCAAGTTCCGCACACATGAGGACGGTCTCAACAGGGATCTTGGGTTCATGTCACACTATCTGTAACCCCCGTGGCTTGCCTGGGTTTGCAAAACCTCACTTACTGTACTGTCTGGAGACAATACACATCTCTTTAACCTGTGATCAGTGCTCCTTCCACTCACATTATCAGCCACTTCAGATCTTGAACAGCAGGTTAGGTGTAAGGATTCGCATTCTAATCAGTAATCTCTAAACCGTCTGTGCTTTATATGCACTGTCTGAGGCCAGAACTCTCCATTCACCTGACGAAATTTAACTTCGAAAGCTTGTGAGTTTACTATCAAATAAATCGGTTGGACTAAAACCTGGTGTTGTCAGACTTTTTACTATGTTTACCCCAGTCCAACACCGGCATACCCACATCATGAAGAGAAAGTGTCATGGGTAGAGTTTCAGATTCCTGGGACATTGGGACTGGTTCTGGGGGAGGTGGGAGTAGTACAAACTAGATGTGCTTTACCTGGGCAGGACTGATATCCTAGAAGGAGTATTGCTGGAGTGATTGGGGAGGGTTTAAACTAAAATGGTAGGGGGATGGGAACCTATGTAAGGAGTCAGAGGAGGTGGAATCAAGGACAAGAACAAAAAATAATAAGGAGAACACGAAAAGTGATAGGCAGAGAAACCAAGGACCAGAATCAAATGTGACCACATTGAAAAATAGTGGGACCAGGACCAGTAATGTTAAAAAGGCAGAAACGCTTTGTGCCTCAAAACACATAGCATTCGTAATAAAGTGGATGAATTAGTCGTGCAAATAGATGTAAGGGGGTCTAATACAGTTGGGATTATGGAGACATGACTGCAGGGTGACCAGAATGGGAACTGAACATCCAGGGGTCTTCAGTATTTAGAAAGGATGAGACAGAAAGGAAAAGGTGATGGACCTGCATTGCTGGTTAAAGAGGGAATTAACGCAATAGTGAGGAAAGATATTAGCTCTGATGAGGTGGAATCTAAATGGGCAAAGCTGAGAAACACTGAGGGGCAAAAACATTAGAGCCCAAACCTGGAGTGGCGCTATTGGAAATGGCTTTAAACAGGAAATTAGAGGTGGACATGATAAAGGAACATCTCTAATTATGGGTGACTTTTATCTGCATATAGATTGGACAAACCAAAGTAGCCAAAATACCATAGAGGAGGAATTCCTGGGGTGTAATGGGCAGTTTTCTGGAGCAATACACTGAGGGTTGAAATGGTCGCTACGAGAGGACACAGATTTAAGGTGCGGGGAGGGAAGTACAGAGGTGATGTTAGGGGTAAGTTTTTCACTCAGAGGGTGGTGAGTGAATGGAATCGGCTGCCGTCATCGGTGGTGGAGGCGAACTCGCTGAGGTCTTTTAAAAGACTTCTGGATGAGTATATGGGGTTTAATGGGATTGGGGGTTATAGATAGGTCTATAGATTGGTGGGGTTGATGTGATCGGCGCAACTCGAGGGCCGAAGGGCCTGTTTGTGCTGTAATGTTCTATGTTCTATGAGACAAGTAGAGAGCAAGCCATCTCCAACTGGATATTGTGAAATGTGAAAGGAACAGCTGGCACAAAAATGCTTGAAAATCTCAGCAGATCTGATAGCATCTGTGGGGAGAGAATAGAGTCAATGAATAACTGGCTATCTAACTGCGTGAGGCCCCTTGGGATGAATGACCATAACATGACGAACGTGATTCTGAGATAAGGCTCCTGAATCTTAATAAAGGAAGCTATAATTCTTCCTGTTTCTATGAAGCTACAATGGTATGAGGTATAATTTGGCTATGATAGAACGGGAAGTGTTACTTAAAGGGATAGAACATAGAACAAAAGAACAAAAACAGCCCAGGAAACAGGCCCTTCGGCCCAACGAGCCCGCGCCGCCATTTTAACATTACCAGTCCCCCCTCCACCCATGACCCTTATCTATGCTTATGGCATTCCACATTGAGGGAAACTAATTTAGGGACAATTTATTCCTGCCAATCACCCTAACAGCACATCTTTGGGGTGTGGGAGGAAACCGGAGCACCCGGAGAAAACCCACGCAAGCACGGGGAGAATGCGCAAACTCCCCACAGACACCGGCCCAAATCCATGTGTCTGCACAGCAAACAGTGATAGTCACTGAGCTGTCGTGTTGCCCAGCATCTGGTCCAGTTTAGGCACACACTAACGACATGAAATACTAGGCTATTCTCAAACATCCAAGAGCAGCCCAAGTATGACCCATCGCGTGTATGCCCCTCGTTGGACAACAAGGCGGACCCACTTAAAACCTGTGAATTAAAAGAGAAAAACATTAGTATCATTCTTCATCCTTTTACATTATCAGGGACGTCCCAATGCTAATGAACCTTATTTAAAACAATTTCCTATATCCTCCCATCTCCAACTCACTCATGTGCCTGTCTAAGTAACTCTTAAACAACTCCAGCGTGCCTGCCTCCACCACCTTACTTGGCAGAGCATTCCATACCCCTACTACCCTCTGTGTGAAAAACCTCCCTCTAATATCCGTGTTATACCTCTCCCCCCTCACCCTAAGCCCATGGCCCCTTGTACTGTGTCTCTCTAACATAGGAAATAGCTTATTCTGTTTACTCTATCTATACCCTTCATAATCTTATATACCTCTATTAGATCCCCCCTCAGTCACCGTCTTTCAAGGGAAAACAGCCCCAATTTGCTCAATAACGGTGGACAGGCAGTGGGAAATATTTAAGGAATGCATGAGTGAACCACAACATTTGTTTATTCCTGTCTGGCACAGAAGTAAAACAGGAAAGCTTACAAGGGAATTTGGCAATAGCATTACATGCAAGGAAGAGGCATACAAATTGGCCAGAAAAAAAAACAACAGAGTTAAGGATTGGGAGCAGTTTAGAATTTAGCAAAAGAGGACAAAGGGACAGATTAAGAAGGGGAAAAATAGAGTATGAGAGTAAACTTGTAGGAAACATAAAAAACTGACTGTAAAAGTTTCTATAGGTATGTGAAGAGAAAAAACATTGGCGAAGACAAATGTAGGTCCCTTACAGTCAGAAATAGGGGAATTTCTAATGGGGAGCAAATAAATGGCTGAGCAACTAAGTTCATACTTTGGTTCTGTCCCACAAAGGAGGACATAAGTAACATAACAGAAATGTACACAAGGTTTAGTGAGAGGGAGAAACTGAAGGAGGTCAGTATTAGTAGAGAAAGAGTGTTGGGGAAACTGAAAGGATTCAAGACCCATAGGTCCCCAGGACCTGATAATCTACAACCCAGAATATTTAAAGAAGTGGTCCTAGAAATAGTGGCTGCATTAGTGGTCATCTTCCAAGATTCTATAGACTCTGGAACAGATTGGCAGGTAGCTAATGTCGTGCCACTATTTAAAAAGGCAGATAGAGAGCAAACGGGGAATTTTATATCAGATGGCCTGACACCTGGTTTGGGGGAAATACATTATCAAAGATTTAATAGCAAGTCATTGGAAAACAGTGGCAGAATTCAACAGAGTTAGAATGGATTTATGAAAGGGACAAATCTACTGGAATTATTTAAGGATGTAACTTGTAGAGTTGATGAGGGGGACACAGTGAGCACGTGATATTTGGATTTTCAGAAGACTTTTGATGAGATCCAAATAAAAGATTAGCATGTAAAATTAAAGCTTATGGGATTGGGGTTAGTATCTTGACATAGATAGATATCAGGCTAGCAGACAAGAACAAAATGAGAGTGTGGTGGAGACAGATTCACACAGTGAGTGGTTAGGATCTGGAATGCACTGTCTGAGAGAATTTAATGTTGGCAAGTGTGAGGTGGTCCACTTTGGTAGGAAGAATGGTAGGAAGGACTATTACTTACGGGGTGAAAAACTGCAGCATGCAACGGTGCAGAGGGACCTCGGGGTCCTTGTGTATGAGTCGCAAAAACCCAGCTTGCAGGTGCAGCAGGTGGTCAGGAAGGCGAATGGGATGCTGGCCTTCATAGCGAGGGGGATTGAATATAAAAGTAGGGAGGTCTTGCTGCAGCTGTAAAGGGCATTGGTGAGGCCGCAGCTGGAGTACTGTGTGCAGTTTTGGGCGCCGTACTTACGCAAGGATATTTTGGCCTTGGAGGGAGAGGAGGTTTACTAGGCTGATACCGGAGTTGAGGGGGTTGAGCTATGAGGAGAGGCTGAATAAACTGGGCTTGTACTCGTTAGAGTTTAGAAGAATGAGGGGAGATCTCATTGAGACGAAATAAGATGATGAATGGAATGGATAGGATAGAGGTGGAGAGACTCTTCCCGCTCAGAAAGGACAGTAGGACTAGGGGGCACAGCCTCAAGATAAAGGGGGGGGCGGTTTAGAACGGAGTTGAGGAGGAACTTCTTCACTCAAAGGGTGGTGAATCTGGAATTCTCTGCCCGTTGAAGTGGTGGATGCTGCCTCACTAAATATTTTTAAGACGCGGGTTGATGGGTTTTTGATAAGCGAGGGGATTAAGGGTTATGGGGAGAGGGCAGGAATGTGGAACTGAGACACGACAGATCAGCCATAATCTTATTGAATGGCGGGGCAGGCTCGAAGGGCTGGATGGCCTACTCCTGCTCCTATTTCTTATGTTCTTATGTTATTATGAGAGTGTGGTGGAGACAGATTCACACAGCGAGTGGTTAGGATGTGGAATGTACTGTCTGAGAGTGTGGTGGAGACAGAATCACACAGCGAGTGGTTAGGATCTGGAATGTACTGTCTGAGAGTGTGGTGGAGACAGATTCAATCACGGGTCTTCAAAAGAGTAATAATTATCTGAATAGAGAAACATTGCAGGGTTATGGGGAAGTAAGAATGAGGGCCAGCAAAGTTGTTCTTGTGACGAACTGGTACACACCGGAGGGCTGAATGGCCAGTTTCTACACTGTAACCATTCTATGATTCAATTTCATGATTGGATAATTCTGCTGACTCTCATTGAGGTCTTCAGAAGAATGTGAAGTTGATGCTCTCTAAAATATTTATTAATGTTTCCAACATTAGAAATCAAATTGCTATCCAATTGGCTTCTTCAGTGCATTAGGAGTCACTGTGGGGGTCCGGATGGATAGCAGATCGTCTGGGATCTGATCCACTGGGATATTAAACACAGACTGGAAATCTCTTCACTTCTAATCCCTGTATGACTGCAATAAAAGCAGATCTGTTGCCAACTCTGCAGAGATACACACATACTGAGGAAGGCCCTGATCCCTATTAAAGTCATACATTATGATTTATTCTGATTAATTGATGTTTTTGAGAATGTGGATTGTTTATACGTCACATTCCCTGATTCTAAAAGATGTTCTGCCAACAAGATGACTCATTTTATCCAACGCACCCTTAAGAACTTTACCTTTTTCATGGCTTCAAGCAGTGCTGAACACAAACTGATTACACTGTAACTACCCCTACTCACACTGTAAATACCCTCAACTCCATCTGGAGTTGAGGTGAATAGATACAGTTAAAGGAAAGCAAGATAAACACAAAGGAGATAGGAATTGAAGAATGTGGCAATGCAATGAGATGAAATATTGACACATGATGGGCTGATTGCCTGTCTCTATGTTGTAATCACAATGTAACTTTATAAACAAATCCATACATTACCTACTTGTACTGAGCAGTTAGACTTGGTCTGGTGTGATAGTGTGAAATTGGGTGATAATACTGCCTGTTACGTATCATAGAATCTAGCATAGTTAATCCACCTAACCAACACATCTTGGGATACTAAGGGGCAATTTAGCATCGTTAATCCACTTAACCTATACATTTTAGGACACTAAAGGACAATTTAGCATCACTAATCCAGTTAACCCATTGAGTCTGCTCCAAATGTCTAAACTCCAGATCCACAGCATATCCCATCCCTGCAAAGCCATGCATTTGCCCCAGTAATCCCCATAATATACACATCTTTGGAGACTAAGGAGCGATTTAGTGTGGCTAATCCACCTAATCTGCACATTTTGAGACGTTAAGGGGCAATTTAGCATGGCCAATCCACCTAACCTGCACATCTTGGGATACTAAGGGGCAATTTAGCATGGCCAATCCACCCTAACCTACACACCTTTGGGCTGTGGGAGGAAACTGGAGGAGCATGATTTGAAAGGTTGGAAAGAGAATGAACAGAAGCTGCTGATTTGGGTGTTGTGGTTGTAGAAGAAGTGCCTTTTTCCCTGACCTGTCACCGTGCTGTCTCACCTTAGTGCCCAGCCTGAGTATTGACAAATTATCCAAACAGATTTTCATTATCGCATTTTCAGTTATTTTAAGCTTTAAATGTCTAATTTCAGCCTGGATCATTGAAAGTATTAAAAGTTGAGATGGATAAATATTTGATAGAGCGAAGAATAGAGGACTATGGGGGAATGGCACAGAAAAGGCATTGAGGCTGGCATAGATCACCCAGGATGGTATTGAATAGTGGGGCAGGTGAGACCACCCCTGGAATGCTATGTACAGCTTTGGTCTCCTTACTTGAGAAAGGATATACTGACATT
The DNA here is from genome assembly GCA_037974335.1 of Prionace glauca. Lineage (NCBI taxonomy): Eukaryota > Metazoa > Chordata > Chondrichthyes > Carcharhiniformes > Carcharhinidae > Prionace > Prionace glauca. The sequence continues at coordinate 20,731,811 of CM075753.1, read as the reverse complement.
GGACGGGGTGCAAGGAGATTCTAGATTGATTCCGGAGTTGAGAGGTGGCTTATGAGGAAAGATAAAGTAGACTGGGGCTATATTCATTAGAATTTAGAAGAATGAGGAGAGATCTTATAGAAACATATAAAATTATGAGGGGAATAGATAAGATAGAAGCAGGAAGGTTGTTTCCACTGGCGGGTGAAACCAGGACTAAGGGGCATCAAAATAAGGGGGAGCAGATTTAGGACTGAGTTGAGGAGGAACTTCTTCACACAAAGGTTGTGAATCTGTGGAATTCCCTGCCCAGTGAAGCAGTGACCTCATTGAATGTTTTTAAGGCACAAATAGACAGATTTTCGAGCAACAAAGGAATTAAGGTCTATGGTGAGCGGGTGGGTAAGTGGAGCTGAGCCCATGAAAAGATCAGCCATGATCTTATTGAATGGGGGAGCAGGCTCGAGGGGGCAGATGGCCTACTCCTGCTCCTGGTTCTTATGTTCTTATCAGCTTGTTTCTTAAACATTTCAGTATCTTCGTTTCTATACTCCATCTGGGACTCCAATTTTTCTGCTGATTTATGCACAGGACAGGTTTCTGATATTTGCCCTTAGTTTGTCCATTTCTGTGACTCTGGGTTTAGGTTTTCAGTCCCTGGCATGAGGTTCATGTGAGAGTCCTGGCACTAAACAGTCTTGACGCTCGTGTGCAGCACTGAGTGAGTGCTGCACTGTCAGGGGTGCTGCGTTTTAGGTGAAATGTTAAAATGACACCCCATCTGCTCTCCCAGGTGGATTGTGTTTCAATGAGCAGGGAATTTTCTCTGGTAACCTTATGTATTCCTTAACCCAACTCACTAAGAGGAGTTATCTGCTCATCTGTTCCTTTGCCTTTTGTAGGAGTTTGCTTTACGCCGATTGTTTTGCTTGCATTCCTGGTTGGATGTCTTGATGACTAATTTTTAGGACTGAGGTGAGGAGAAATTTATTCAAGCAGAGGTTGGTGAGCCTGAGAATTCTCTACTAGAGAAAGCAGTTGAGGCCAAACATTGCATATTGTCAAGAAGGGGTTAGATATAGCGTTTGGGTGAAGGGATCAAAGGATATGGGGGAGAAGATGGAATCGGGCTATTGAGTTGGATGATCAGTTATGAGCATAATGAATAGTGGAGCAGGTTAATGGGCCGAATGGCCTACTCCTGCTGCTATTTTTAATGTTTTATGACTATCTTATTTTGATGATCTCTTCTTGCTCACAGAAGGAAACATTCTGTCAAAGCCTTTCACAATTCATTTTCATGGAAAGGCCTCTATTAGAATATCTCAACCTTTTAGAAAGTAAAGTGACCTAGTCTGTAGGTTTGATATGTAAACCCACACATCCCTGATATCATCATGTAAATCCTCTCTGGGGCCTCTCCAGTGTCTCCGAATCTTTGTTGTAATATGGAACCGTGTGCCACACTGAGTGTGGTCCAAAGCAGATTTGATACAGATTCAGCATTACTTCACTTTCTCAATTCTATCCCTCTAGAAATTAAGCCCAGTGCTTAATCTGTTTTTATGGCGTTGCTAATCTGTGCAGCAACTTTTAATGATTAATATACTTTGTACTCCGAGATCCCTTTGTTCCTCTAACCCCACCTTGCAACTTCCAAACAGTAAATGATTTAACTATTCTTCCTGCCAAAGTTTACTATCCACATTTATCAAAGCCTCATAAGCTTTATTCCAATTCTGAAGAAGAATCATATGGACTCAAAACATGAACTCTCTGTCTCCGTCCACAGGCGCCGTCGGTTTGTCCAGTATTCTCTGGTTCCATTTCAACAAGGAATAATTGTGTTGGGCTTATTTCCTCAGCGTACGTAGCGTATATTAAATTTAGTCCTTTCAATGCTTCGGTGAACCTGCCCTGTGCTTCCTACAATCCTACAGCTTATCCTAGGTTTATTCAACCTGAAAGAAAATATTCATTGCCATCAGGTGAAACTTCCCAAGCAGAGAACCAGCTGATAAAAATCTACCCAACTGAATCAACAATTGCAACCAAATTCTTTCCAGCACAGAAAAATGCAAAGAATTCACTCCTTGATCTTTCAGGAAACACTCAGCCCTTCATCAGGTTGAGATCATCTACACAATTCAGTTCGTTGTGTTAATATTTCTGTGATGACGCTAAGGCTTTTAGTGAGACAGCTGCACATCCCACAGATCAGAGATTGGAGAGTAAGAATTTCATATCAGCATTTGGACGGCACGGTAGCACAGTGGGTTAGCACTGCTGCTTCACAGCTCCAGGGTCCCGGGTTCGATTCCCGGCTCGGGTCACTGTCTGTGTGGAGTTTGCACATTCTCCTCGTGTCTGCGTGGGTTTCCTCCGGGTGCTCCGGTTTCCTCCCACAGTCCAAAGATGTGCGGGTTAGGTTGATTGGCTATGCTAAAATTGCCCCTTAGTGTCCTGGGATGTGTAGGTTAGAGGGATTAGTGGGTAAATGTGTAGGGATATGGGGATAGGGTCTGGGTGGGATTGTGTTCGGTGCAGACTCAATGGGCCGAAGGGCCTCTTTCTGTACTATAGGGTTCTTTGATTCTCTCGGTGATTAAGAGCTCCGTCATTCATGTTCTAGTTGTCACTGAGTATTGTTTAAGGAGGAACTTCTTCACACAAAGGGTTGTGAATCTGTGGAATTCCCTGCCCAGTGAAGCAGTGACCTCATTGAATGTTTTTAAGGCACAAATAGACAGATTTTCGAGCAACAAAGGAATTAAGGTCTATGGTGAGCGGGCGGGTAAGTGGAACTGAGCCCATGAAAAGATCAGCCATGATCTTATTGAATGGGGGAGCAGGCTCGAGGGGGCAGATTTGACAACAGTGCAATAGAAACAATTTCTAAATCTGATTTTTGTGGAGTACAATAACAGGAATTGCAGCCATTCAAGATGGCGGCTCACTACCATCTTCCCACGGGACAATAAAGGCCACCGATGCCCACATCCCAGAACGGATATTAAAAAAGATCACCCCCCCCGATCACCACCCCCTCCGATCACCACCCCCCCCCGATCACCCCCCCTCCCGATCACCACCCCCCCCGATCACCCCCCCTCCCGATCACCCCCCTTCCCGATCACCCCCCCTCCCGATCACCCCCCCTCCCGATCACCCCCCCTCCCGATCACCCCCCCTCCCGATCACCCCCCTTCCCGATCACCCCCCTCCCGATCACCCCCCCTCCCGATCACCCCCCCTCCCGATCACCCCCCTTCCCGATCACCCCCCCGATCACCCCCCCGATCACCCCCCTCCCGATCACCCCCCCCTCCCGATCACCACCCCCCCCCGATCACCTCCCCTCCCGATCACCCCCCTCCCGATCACCCCCCTCCCGATCACCCCCCCTCCCGATCACCCCCCTTCCCGATCACCCCCCCCCGATCACCCCCCCTCCCGATCACCCCCCCTCCCGATCACCCCCTTCCCGATCACCCCCCTCCCGATCACCCCCCTCCCGATCCACCCCCCCTCCGATCACCCCCCTTCCCGATCACCCCCCTTCCCGATCACCCCCCCTCCCGATCACCCCCCCTCCCGATCACCCCCTTCCCGATCACCCCCCCCCGATCACCCCCCCCCCCGATCACCCCCCCTCCCGATCAACCCCCCTCCCGATCACCCCCCTCCCGATCACCCCCCCTCCCGATCACCCCCCCTCCCGATCACCCCCCTTCCCGATCACCCCCCCCCGATCACCCCCTCCCGATCACCACCCCCCCCGATCACCACCCCCCCCGATCACCACCCCTCCCAATCACCCCCCCCCCCCAATCACCCCCTTCCCGATCACCCCCCTCCCAATCACCCCCCCGATCACCCCCCCTCCCGATCACCCCCCTTCCCGATCACCCCCCCCTCCCGATCACCCCCCTTCCCGATCAACCCCCTTCCCGATCACCCCCCTTCCCGATCACCCCCCCCGATCACCCCCCCTCCCAATCACCCCCCCCCCAATCACCCCCCCCGATCACCCCCCCTCCCGATCACCCCCCTCCCGATCACCCCCCTCCCGATCAACCCCCTCCCGATCACCCCCCTCCCGATCACCCCCCCTCCCGATCACCCCCCCCCCGATCACCCCCCCTCCCGATCACCCCCCTCCCGATCACCCCCCTCCCGATCACCCCCCCCCCGATCACCCCCCCTCCCGATCACCCCCCTCCCGATCACCCCCCCTCCCGATCAACCCCCCTCCCGATCACCCCCCTCCCGATCACCCCCCCTCCCGATCACCCCCCCTCCCGATCACCCCCCTCCCGATCACCCCCTCCTGATCATCCCCTCCTCCAATCACCCCCCCTCCCGATCATCACCCCCCCGATCACCCCCCCTCCCGATCACCCCCCTCCCGATCACCCCCTCCCGATCACCCCCCCTCCCGATCACCCCCCTCCCGATCACCCCCCTCCCGATCACCCCCCCTCCCGATCACCCCCTCCTGATCACCCCCCTCCCAAACACCCCCCCTCCCAATCACCCCCCCTCCCGATCACCCCCCCCTCCCGATCACCCTCTCTCCCGATCACCCCCCCTCCCGATCACCCCCCTCCCAAACACCCCCCCTCCCGATCACCACCCCTCCCTGATCACCCCCCTCCTGATCACCCCCCTCCCGATCACCCCCCTCCCTGATCACCCCCCTCCCGATCACCCTCTCTCCCGATCACCCCCCTCCCGATCACCCCCCCTCCCGATCACCCCCCTCCCTGATCACCCCCCCTCCCGATCACCCCCCCTCCCGATCACCCCCCCTCCCGATCACCCCCCTCCCTGATCACCCCCCTCCCTGATCACCCCCCTCCTGATCACCCCCTCCCGATCACCCCCCTCCCTGATCACCCCCCTCCCGATCACCCCCCCTCCCGATCACCCCCCCTCCCTGATCACCCCCCCTCCCGATCACCCCCCCTCCAGATCACCCCCCTCCCTGATCACCCCCCCCCCCGATCACCCCCCTCCCGATCACCCCCCCCGATCACCCCCCTCCCGATCCCTCCCCTTCCCGATCACCCCCCCTCCCGATCACCCCCTTCCCGATCAACCCCCTTCCCGATCACCCCCCTTCCCGATCACCCCCCCCGATCACCCCCCCTCCCAATCACCCCCCCCCCCCAATCACCCCCCCCGATCACCCCCCCTCCCGATCACCCCCCTCCCGATCACCCCCCCTCCCAATCACCCCCCCCCCCCAATCACCCCCCCGATCACCCCCCCTCCCGATCACCCCCCTCCCGATCACCCCCCCTCCCGATCACCCCCCTCCCGATCACCCCCCTCCCGATCAACCCCCCTCCCGATCACCCCCCTCCCGATCACCCCCCCTCCCGATCACCCCCCCTCCCGATCACCCCCCTCCCGATCACCCCCCCCTCCCGATCACCCCCCTCCCGATCACCCCCCCTCCCGATCACCCCCCCTCCCGATCAACCCCCCTCCCGATCACCCCCCCTCCCGATCACCCCCCCTCCCGATCACCCCCCTCCCGATCACCCCCCTCCTGATCATCCCCTCCTCCCAATCACCCCCCCTCCCGATCATCACCCCCCCGATCACCCCCCTCCCGATCACCCCCCTCCCGATCACCCCCCCTCCCGATCACCCCCTCCCGATCACCCCCCCTCCCGATCAACCCCCCTCCCGCTCACCCCCCTCCCGATCACCCCCCTCCCGATCACCCCCTCCCGATCACCCCCCCTCCCGATCAACCCCCCTCCCGATCACCCCCCTCCCGATCACCCCCCTCCCGATCACCCCCCCCTCCCGATCACCCCCCCTCCCGATCAACCCCCTCCCGATCACCCCCCCTCCCGATCACCCCCCTCCCGATCACCCCCCCCGATCACCCCCCTCCGATCACCCCCCCTCCCGATCACCCCCCTCCCGATCACCCCCTCCCGATCACCCCCCTCCCGATCACCCCCCTCCCGATCACCCCCCTCCGATCACCCCCCCTCCCGATCACCCCCTCCCGATCACCCCCCTCCCTATCACCCCCTCCCGATCACCCCCCTTCCCAATCACCCCCCTCCCGATCACCCCCTCCCGATCACCCCCCCTCCCGATCACCCCCCTCCCGATCACCCCCCCCTCCCGATCACCCCCCTCCCGATCACCCCCTCCCGATCACCCCCCCTCCCGATCACCCCCCCTCCCGATCACCCCCTCCCGATCACCCCCCCTCCCTATCACCCCCCTCCCGATCACCCCCCTTCCCAATCACCCCCCTCCCGATCACCTCCCTCCCGATCACCCCCCTCCCGATCACCCCCCTCCCGATCACCCCCCTTCCCAATCACCCCCCTCCCGATCACCCCCCTCCCGATCACCCCCCTTCCCACACAGTGAGCACGTGACCCCCTCCCGATCACCCCCCTTCCAATCACCCCCCTCCCAATCACCCCCCTCCCGATCACCCCCCCTCCCAATCACCCCCCCCTCCCGATCACCCCCTCCCGATCACCCCCCCTCCCTATCACCCCCTCCCGATCACCCCCCTTCCCAATCACCCCCCTCCCGATCACCTCCCTCCCGATCACCCCCCTCCCGATCACCCCCCTCCCGATCACCCCCCTTCCCAATCACCCCCCTCCCAATCACCCCCCCTCCCTGATCACCCCCCCTCCCGATCACCCCCCCTCCCGATCACCCCCCTCCCGATCACCCCCCTTCCCAATCACCCCCCTCCCAATCACCCCCCCTCCCTGATCACCCCCCCTCCTGATCACCCCCCCTCCCGATCACCCCCCCTCCCGATCACCCCCCTCCCGATCACCTCCCTCCCGATCACCCCCCTCCCGATCACCCCCCTCCCGATCACCCCCCCTCCCTGATCACCCCCTCCCGATCAACCCCCCTCCCGATCACCCCCCTCCCGATCACCCCCTCCCGATCACCCCCCCTCCCTGATCACCCCCCTCCCGATCAACCCCCCCTCCCGATCACCTCCCTCCCGATCACCCCCTCCCGATCACCCCCCTCCCGATCACCCCCTCCCGATCACCCCCCCTCCCTGATCACCCCCCTCCCGATCAACCCCCCTCCCAATCACCCCCCCTCCCGATCACCCCCCTCCCTGATCACCCCCCTCCCGATCAACCCCCCTCCCGATCACCCCCCTCCCTGATCACCCCCCTCCCGATCACCCCCCCTCCCAATCACCCCCCCTCCCGATCACCCCCCCTCCCAATCACCCCCCCTCCCGATCACCCCCCCTCCCGATCACCCCCCTCCCTGATCACCCCCTCCCTGATCACCCCCCTCCCGATCAACCCCCCTCCCGATCACCCCCCTCCCGATCACCCCCCTCCCGATCACCCCCCTTCCCAATCACCCCCCTCCCGATCACCCCCCTCCCGATCACCCCCCTCCTGATCACCCCCCTCCCGATCAACCCCCCTCCCGATCACCCTCTCTCCCTGATCACCCCCCTCCTGATCACCCCCCTCCCGATCACCCCCCTCCCTGATCACCCCCCTCCCGATCACCCCCCCTCCCGATCACCCCCCCTCCCGATCACCCCCCCTCCAGATCACCCCCCCTCCCGATCACCCCCCCTCCCGATCACCACCCCTCCCGATCACCCCCCCTCCCGATCACCCCCCCTCCCGATCACCACCCCTCCCGATCACCCCCCCTCCCGATCACCCCCCCTCCCGATCACCACCCCTCCCGATCACCCCCCCTCCCGATCACCCCCCCTCCCGATCACCCCCCTCCCAAACACCCCCCTCCCTGATCACCCCCCCTCCCGATCACCCCCCTCCCTGATCACCCCTCTCCTGATCACCCCCCCTTCCCCGATCACCCCCCCTCCCGATCACCCCCCTCCGATCACCCCCCTCCCTGATCACCCCTCTCCTGATCACCCCCCCTCCCGATCACCCCCCCTCCCAATCACCCCCCCTCCCTGATCACCCCCCCTCCCTGATCACCCCCCCTCCCGATCACCCCCCCTCCAGATCACCCCCCTACCTGATCACCCCCCCTCCCGATCACCCCCCTCCCAAACACCCTCCCTCCCGATCACCCCCCTCCCTGATCACCCCTCTCCTGATCACCCCCCTCCCGATCACCCCCCCCTCCCGATCACCCCCCTCCCTGATCACCCCCCCTCCCGATCACCCCCCCTCCCGATCAACCCCCCTCCCGATCACCCCCCTCCCGATCACCCCCCTCCCGATCACCCCCCCCCCGATCACCCCCCTCCCGATCACCCCCCCCGATCACCCCCCTCCCGATCACCCCCCCTCCCGATCACCCCCCCTCCCGATCACCCCCCTCCCGATCACCCCCCTCCCGATCACCCCCCCTCCGATCACCCCCCTCCCGATCACCCCCCTCCCGATCACCCCCTCCCGATCACCCCCCCTCCCGATCACCCCCCCTCCTGATCACCCCCCCCTCCCGATCACCCCCCCCTCCCGATCACCCCCCCCTCCCGATCACCCCCCTCCCTGATCACCCCCCCTCCCGATCACCCCCCCTCCCGATCACCCCCCCTCCCGATCACCCCCCTCCCTGATCACCCCCCCTCCCGATCACCCCCCTCCCTGATCACCCCCCCTCCCAAACACCCCCCCTCCCGATCACCACCCCTCCCGATCACCCCCCTCCCTGATCACCCCCCTCCTGATCACCCCCCTCCCGATCACCCCCCTCCCTGATCACCCCCCTCCCGATCACCCCCCCTCCAGATCACCCCCCTCCCAAACACCCCCCCTCCCAAACACCCCCCCTCCCGATCACCCCCCCTCCCGATCACCCCCCTCCCTGATCACCCCCCCTCCCGATCACCCCCCTCCCAAACACCCCCCTCCCGATCAACACCCCCTCCCTGATCACCCCCCCTCCCGATCAACACCCCTCCCGATCACCCCCCTCCTGATCACCCCCCTCCCAAACACCCTCCCTCCCGATCAACACCCCTCCCGATCACCCCCCTCCTGATCACCCCCCTCCTGATCACCCCCCTCCCAAACACCCTCCCTCCCGATCACCACCCCTCCCGATCACCCCCCTCCCTGATCACCCCCCTCCTGATCACCCCCCTCCCGATTACCACCCCTCCCGATCACCCCCCTCCCTGATCACCCCTCTCCTGATCACCCCCCTCCCGATCACCCCCCCTCCCGATCACCCCCCTCCCTGATCACCCCCCCTCCCGATCACCCCCCCTCCCGATGTTGCAGTCACAGCGAGGGTGCAAAGAAAAATCAACTTAGTACGAGGTGGGTCCATCAGAAGTCTGACAGCAGCAGGGAAGAAGCTGTTCTTGAGTCGGTCGGTTCGGGACCTCAGACTTTTGTGTCTTTTTCCCGACGGAAGAAGGTGGAAGAGAAAATATCCGGGGTGTGTGGGATCCATAATTATGCTGACTGTTTTTCCGAAGCAGTGTAAACAGAGTCAATGGATGGGAGGCTGGTTTGTGTGATGGGATTGGGCTACATTCATGATCCTTTGTAGTTCCTTGCGGTCTTGGGCAGAGCAGGAGCCCAGACCGAGCTGTGATACAACCAGAAAGAATGTTTTCTATGGGGCATCTGTAGAAGTTGGTGAGAGTCTTGGCTGACAGGCCAAATTTCCTTAATCTTCTGAGAAAGTAGAGGTGTTGGTGGGGCTTTCTTAACTATAGTGTCAGCATGGGGGGGACCAGGACAGGTTGTTGGTGATCTGGACAACTAAATACTTGAAGTTCTCGACCCTTTCTACTTTGTCCCCGTTGATGCAGTCAGGGGCATGTTCTCCTTTACACTTCCTGAAGTTGATGACAATCTCCTTCGTTTTACTGATATTGACAGAGAGATTATTATTCCTGCACCAATTCACCAGATTCTCGATCTCATTCTCATGCCTCGTCATTGTTTGAGATCCGACCCAGTACAGTGGTGTTGTCAGCAAACTCACCCGATCCATCCCCATAATCCTCCGATTATCCCATCCCAAACGCCCCATCCCGTTCACCCCCTCCATTTATCCTCTGTGATCATACCCCTCTCCCCATGATCCCCTCCTCTCCACCCCAATAACCCTCTGCGATCAGCCCCACCTGATGACTCCCACTCCAATCACTCTCACTCGGATCATCCTCCTCTGGATCACACGCTCCCCCAGTCACCAACCTCCCCCCATCCCCCCCCAACCCTCGCAGATCAACTCTGAGCAACCATTCTCTCCATCACACCCTCTCCAATTGCTCCCTCCACCTCCCATTTCTCTGATCACCCCCTCTTCCAATTACCCCCACCCCCCATGCACCTCTCTTTCCCCTCAAGTACACCCAGTGACCCGGCCTCCACTGCTCACTGGGGGTGAGAATTCTCTGAAAGAAGAAGTTCTGCCTCGTTCTCACCTTAAATGGGCCCACTATTCCGAAACTGTGTGCTCAAGATTCAGCTTCTCCCAAGAAAGTCACTGAATATATATATAAGGCTGAGTTAGACAGATCTTTTGATTGACAAGAGAGTCCAGGATTACTGGTGCAGGCTGGAAAGTGGAGTTATATACAAGATAGGAGTAGGAGGAGGCCATTTGGCCCCTCATGGCCTGCTGCACCATTTATCAAGGTCATGGTTGATTGTCCAACTCAATAGCCCAATCTTGCTTTCTCCAAATAACCTTTGATCCAAGTGCTGTGTAGAAATCATAGAACCCATCGAGTCTGCCCTGAACACAATCCCACCCAGGCCCTACCCCCATATCCCTACATATTATACCCACTAATCCCTCTAACCTACACATCCCTGGATACTAAGGGGCAATTTCTCAGCATGGCCAATCCACCTAACCCGCACATCTTTGGACTGTGGGAGGAAACCGGAGCAAACCCACGCAGACACGAGGAGAATGTGCAAACTCCACACAGACAGTGACCCGAGCTGGGGATCGAACCCAGGACCCAGGAGCTGTGAAGCAGCAGTGCTAACCCACTGTGCTACCACGGCCGTCTCTTGAATAAGGACAGATTAGCAATGATCTTATTGAACGGCAGAGTGAACTCAATGAACTGAGTGACTGACTCTTGTTCCTATTCCTTTTAATCTCATGAGCAACTCGCTCCCCTGTAACTATCACTCCTATAGGCCGAGACAAATAGTCAAATAAACCAGTTTACTCCAAATGATTCCTACATTCTATTCCATTTTTAGATAATTGCTGTATTTACATAAAACCTAAAATGGAAAGACTGTGCAAGTGCTGAAGATGTGTCTGTTCAGTGGTTGTTGCAAAATGATCCTGGGCTGGGACATAGTGTTTACATTAAGATTCCCTTTATCGCAACAACCGGAGACTCAATTTTCCTGTTAACCCAAACATGTTTAACAGGCCTCAGGAGTTCACGATAGCAACAAATACAGAGAGTGTGGAGAGATTATAAAATCATAGCACGGAGTTGTGGTGTTGAAGATGCGACACTCTGAGGTTTAAGTTCAATGGGGTTTAATATGTGTATCTTTTGTGGAAAGGAATCCTTTATTTGATCATAAGAGTGCAGCATTTAATCCTTAATAAACAGCAGCTATTTGACTCCATGTCCAAGAATTCATCCTTGGAATCCAGGCAGGACTGGAGCCACTGTCCATTTTATTACGAAATTCAAATTCTTAACACCACCACAGGCAAAGACTAAACTTCTCCTGAATCCAAACTTGGATGTTTGCCACATTCCTTCATTGTCAAAATTTGGAAATTTTCCACTTAGCATCGAAGCCATATCACCACATGGTGCTGGAGTTAACAGCCCACATCACTTACCCGAGAAACTCAGGGTGCCCAATAATGGTGGCCTCGTCAGAACAGGCACATCCAGAAGGGAATTGTTTAAGAACTGGGACAGAACACAGCAAGTATTTCCTTACACTGAATGTATACAATACCCGCGATCGGGTGGCAACCACATCGCATCAAAAGAATTGGTCTCACAGAAATGAAGAGCAGCTAAGATTGGGGAACAAACTTTCTGAAGAAGATTGATATGGACTCGAAACATTGGGTGTGATTTTCATCAGTTGTGCAGATCAGGTGAGGAAAGCTGTGAAAGTCTCCTGATTTAATATCGTTCAGTGCATTTCCCAAGTGCGGGTGAGGACCACACAGTAAGAAGTCTCACAGCAGCAAGTTAAAGAGTTACTTAGGCAGGGTTGGAGATGGGAGGATTTAGGAGATTGTTTTAAACAAGGTTCATTAGCATTGGGACATCCCTGGTAATGTAAAAGGATATGGATCTTCTAATTCACAGGTTTTAAGTGGGTCCGTCTTGTTGTCCAACGACACAGTGAGCACGTGAGGGTCGTACTGGGGCTGCTCTTGGATGTTTCGAGATTGGCCTAGTGCCTCATGTCGTTAGTGTGTGCCTAAACTGGACCAGATACTGGGCAACACGACAGCTCAGTGACTATCACTGTTTGCTGTGCAGACACATGGATTTGGGTCGGTGTCTGTGGGAGTTTGCGCATTCTCCCCATGCTTGCGTGGGTTTTCTCCGGGTGCTCCAGTTTCCTCCCACACCCCCAAAGATGTGCTGTTAGGCTGATTGGAGGTAATAAATTGTCCCTAATTAAGTTTCCCTCAATGTGGATTGCCATAAAAACAATAGATAAGGGTCATGGGTGGAGGGGGGGGGGACTGATAATATTAAAATGGTGGCGCGGGCTCATTGGGCCAAAGGGCCTGTTTCCCGAGCTGTTTTTGTTCTTTGTTCTTTTGTTCTTTAAAGTCCAACAGATTTATTTAGTTTATTACTCAGAGAGTGGTTGGGGTGTGGAATGCACTTCCTGGTGGAGTGGTTATTGGGATAGGCACATGGAGCACTCCAGAATGATAGGGAGTGGGATAGCTTGATCTTGGGTTTGGACATATCTCAACACAACATTGAGGGCTGAAGGGCCTGTACTGTGCTGTACTGTTCTCTGGTAGCACACGCCACAAGCTTTCGGAGCAGTGTCCCTTCACCAGGTGTGTGGGAGCTGTGTTCACAAATAGGGGCTATGGTATTGTGAGACTTCTCACTGTGTTTACCCTAGTCTACATCAAGGATTGCACAGCCAGCTGGAGAGTGAGGTTTGACACATTCTGGCAAGGTTAAATTAATAACTCCCTTCCCAGCCCCCCCACCACTAATGGACCCCAAACCCCAACACCACAAAGAGTGCAACTCTCCACTGAGATCGGGAAAACCCCCACCATGGAGATGGGAACTACCCTTACAGAGATTGCCTCCCCACACCCCCCCCATTCGCCATGGAGATTGGCACCTCTCTGCCACAGCCACTGGGACATCCCAGATGAGTGGCGCATTGGCAGTTTTGCACTGCTGCCCCAGGTATAATTCCAGCCTTGGGTGACTGTGTACAATTTGCACGTTCTCCCCGTGTCTGCGTGGGTTTCCTTCAGGTGTTCCAGTTTCCCCCCACATTCCAAAGATATGTAGGTTAGGTAGATTGGCCATGCTAAATTGCCCCTTAGTGTCCCAAGATGTGTAGGTTAGATGAGTTAACAATGATAAAATGTGTGGAGTTACGGGGATAGGGTTGGGGGGAGGACCTGCGTGGGATGCTCTGTCAGAGATAATGCAGTCTCGAAAGGCTGAATGGCCTCATTCTGCACTGTAGAGATTCTATGATACCAACATGCAAATATTGGGGTAACTCCAATCCACAACGCTCTGATGCTGATGGTGGCCTAACCCCCATCCCCCAGCATCAGGGCATTACCCCTCTCCCTCACTGGCATAGCGCCCCTCATCATTGGCATCTCCCCCATTCCTGGTCACGAGCTCTGCACCCTCACTCCTCACAGTCTCAGGCACCCCCCACCCCAGTGCATGCAAAAGAGATGAACGGGATGAAAGGAAGAAACAAAATGAAATACAATTGATGGAAATGGGGTTAAGGTGGGGGAGAGAGTTCAAGCTCTGAAGTTCTAAGTCCTCTCTCCCCCTCCTTCAACTCACTTCCATTCATTTTATTTCATTTTGTTTTTTCTTTTCATCTCAATCATCCATTTTTATCATCCTTCATTCTCACTTGCTTTTTTCCACTCTCCATCCCCACATTCTTTCTTGCCCCAACATTCCTCCCAGCCCACGCCCCCTCCCTACCCCCACCCCGCTTCAGGGCAATTGCCTGAACTATCTGTACCTCTGTTCTGCCATTCACACATTCTGACCTATTGGACACGATTAGCACCTTTTTCATCCTCATTGACATTCCCTTTGTCCAATTATCCCACGTCCATCTGATCAACCCATCTGTATTTTACTATAATCTACAACCTTCTTCAATATTAACCGCCCGATTACTCTTGGTGTCATCTACAAACTTGCTAGTCATTCCCCCCACATTATCATCTACATCGTTTTATGTATATAATAAGGGTTCCAGCACTGAACCTTGTGGTGTGCCACTGAACACAAGACTTCAGACACTCAAACAGCCTTCCACCAACACCACTTGTGTCCCATTACTGAGCCAGTTTCAAGATCCATCTGCCAAGTTCCCCGAATTCCATACATTCCCATGTGGGACCCTTGTCAAAGGCTTTGCTAAAATTCATATAAACTACATCAACTGAACTTCCCTCATCCACACACGAGGTCACATTTTTGAAAGATTCTATCTCAGTGTTTCAACAGTTAAGGAGACATCAAATAGAACATAGAACATTACAGCGCAGAACAGGCCCTTCGGCCCACGATGTTGCGCCGACCAGTTACAAAAACAATGACCCACTAACCTAAACCAATCCCTTTTCGTCCATAAACCTATCCACGGATCTCTTAAAGATTACTTCTCCGCTGCAAGCGTTTGAATCAGAAGGTGCCAAAAAGTGCACAGATCACCGAAAGTGGCAATGCAGGTGGAGAAGGGAGTCAAGAAGGCATACGGCATGCTTGCCTTCATCGACCGGGGCACTGAGTTTAAAAATTGGTGATTCATGTTGCAGCTTTATGGAGTGAGGCCACACTTGGAATATAGTGTTCAATTTTGAGAAGCTTTGGAGAAGGTGCAGAGGAGGTTTACCAGGATGTTGCCTGGTATGGAGGGGAGGTCCTATGAGGAGAGACTGAGGGATTTGGGGTTGTTTTCGTTAGAAAGAAGGCGGTTAAGAGGGGATCTTATTGAAACATATAAGATGATTAGAGGTTTAGATAGGGTGGACAATGATAGCCTTTTTCCTCTGATGGAGAAATCTAGCACGAGGGGGCATGGCTTTAAATTAAGGGGGGGTAGTTATAGGACAGATGTCAGGGGTAGGTTCTTTACCCAGAGGGTAGTGAGGGATTGGAATGCCCTGCCTGCTGCAGTTGTAAATGCGCCTAGTTTGGGGGCGTTTAAGAGGTCCGTGGATAGGTTTATGGACAAAAAGGGATTGGTTTAGGTTAGTGGGTCATTGTTTTGTAACTGGTCGGCGCAACATCGTGGGCCGAAGGGCCTGTTCTGCGCTGTAATATTCTATGTTCTATTTGATGTCTCCTTAACTGTTGAAACACTGAGATAGAATCTTTCAAAAATGTGACCTCGTGTGTGGATGAGGGAAGTTCAGTTGATGTAGTTTATATGAATTTTAGCAAAGCCTTTGACAAGGGTCCCACATGGGAATGTATGGAATTCGGGGAACTTGGCAGATGGATCTTGAAACTGGCTCAGTAATGGGACACAAGTGGTGTTGGTGGAAGGCTGTTTGAGTGTCTGAAGGCTTGTGTTCAGTGGCACACCACAAGGTTCAGTGCTGGGACCCTTATTGTTATATAAAGCATAGGTTGCAGAGCTGGGCCGAGAGGTGGCGGATGGAGTTTAATGCGGAGAAATGTGAGGTAATTCATTTCGGTAGGAGCCACAGATGTGTTGAGTATAGGGCTAACAGGAGGACTTTGAATAGTGTGGAGGAGCAGAGGGATCTAGGTGTATGTGTACATAGATCCCTGAAAGTTGGGAATCAAGTAGATAAGGTTGTTAAGAAGGCGTACGGTGTCTTGGCGTTTATTGGTAGGGGGATTGAATTTAAGAGTCGCAGCGTCATGTTGCAACTGTACACTACTCTGGTACGGCCGCACTTGGAGTACTGTGTGCAGTTCTGGTCCCCACATTACAGGAAGGATGTGGAGACTTTGGAGAGATTTACTAGGATGTTGCCTGGTATGGAGGGGAGGTCCTATGAGGAGAGACTGAGAGATTTGGGGTTGTTTTCGTTGGAAAGAAGGCGGCGAAGAGGGGACCTTATTGAAACATATAAGATGATTAGAGGTTTAGATAGGGTGGACAGTGATAGCCTTTTTCCTCGGATGGAGAAAGCTAGCACGAGGGGGCATGGCTTTAAATTAAGGGGGGGTAGCTACAGGACTGATGTCAGGGGTAGGTTCTTTACCCAGAGGGTGGTGAGAGACTGGAATGCCCTGCCTGCTGCAGTTGTAAATGCTCCTAGTTTGGGGGCGTTTAAGAGATCTGTAGATAGGTTTATGGACGAAAAGGGATTGGTATAGGTTAGTGGGTCATTGTTTTTGTAACTGGTCGGCGCAACATCGTGGGCCGAAGGGCCTGTTCTGCGCTGTAATGTTCTATGTTCTATGTTCTATATATCCTTTGAAAACTGCTGGCTTGGATTTAAGAACATAAGAACAAAGAACATATGTTCTTATATGTTCTTATAAGGAGAACAGGAGCAGGAGTAGGCCATCTAGCCCTTCGAGCCTGCCCCGCCATTCAATAAGATCATGGCTGATCTGTCATGGCTCAGTTCCACCTTCCCGCCCTCTCTTCTATGTTCTATGTTCTATGTTCTCCCCATAACCCTTAATCCCCTCTCTTATCAAAAACCCATCAACCCGCTTCTTAAAAATATTTAGCGAGGCAGCCTCCACCACTTCAACGGGCAGAGAATTCCAGAGATTCACCACCCTTTGAGTGAAGAAGTTCCTCCTCAACTCTGTTCTAAACCGCCTCCCCTTTATCTTGAGGCTGTGCCCCCTAGTCCTACTGTCTTTTTTGAGCGGGAAGAGTCTCTCCACCTCTATCCTATCCATCCCATTCATCATCTTATACGTCTCAATGAGATCTCCCCTCATTCTTCTAAACTCTAACGAGTACAAGCCTAGTTTATTCAGCCTCTCCTCATAGCTCAATCCCCTCAACTCTGGTATCAGCCGAGTAAACCTCCTCTGCACTCCCTCTGGTCATGAGTATTACAAAACTGGAAATCCAGCATCATGTGTGTTTGTGCTAACATATTCTGACAATGGGTGTATGTTTGTGGGATGTTTTAAATTTGACCAAAGTTAGCTGTGATACTGTGTCATGTTTAATATTGTAATTGGTAAAAGTTAATTGGTGTGTTAATTATTTTTATTATATTCTATTTGTTCTTAAATAAATTTTTGTTTGAAAGTTTCCTATGGATTATTTGAATCATGGAATGAAACATTGTATGCTCACGAATGCCAAAAGTCAGATGTAAAACTTCAGGATATAGGCTAACTTCTCATGGAAGGATATTGGTGCATTGTAAGGGTGCAGAAGAGATTTACCAGGACGTTGCCTGGTTTGGAGGATTTGGACCTGAATTGTTTTCTTAAGATTGTTGGAGGATGCGGGGGGGGACCTGAAAGAGGTTTATAAGATTATAGTGGATAGTCAGTCTTTTTCCCAGGGTCGAAGGGACAATTCCTCAGGACATAGGTTGAGATGAGAGCGGAAATGTTTAAAAGAGATGTGAGGGGTGGGTTTTTCACACAGAGGGTGGTGAGTGTCTGGAACGTGCTGCTGAAGGAGGTGATGGAAGCAGATTCTGTAACAATGTTCAAGAGGCGTCTGGATAGATACATGGATAGGCAGCGAATGGAGCGATACGGACCATGTAGAGGCAAGAAAATATTAGATTGGAGCGGCATCTGTGTCAGCACAGACTCGGAGGGCCGAAGGGCCTGTTCCTGTGCTGTACTGTTCTTTGTTCTAAAGTTTGAAAGTTTTGTGAATCCACGGGAGAGAGTCAGGGTCTGTGGCAACCTAACAAATATTTAGATCCTAAACAAAACTACCAAAATGTGTTCCTTATCTCTATTTGTTGTTTGTGGAATCTTGCTGTGCACAAATTAGATGCCACCTTATCCTACATGATAATAGTCACAGCACTTAACGAGCATTTTATTGGTTGAAAAGTGCATTGAGATGTCCTGAGGTTGGGTAAAGGTGTTACAGAACTGCAGCTTCTGTGTTTTGCACACAGTTTGGGTGAATTTATCCCTTTAACGTTTGCTCTGTCTGTGTTAGTTTTTGTCTGGGTTTGTGAGGAATGATAGCAAACTACATATTCAGCAAACAGCACCTGCGCATTGGTGAATTCTTTAGCTCAACAACTTGTAAACATAACAGAGAAAATGCGCATTCAAACTGACCAACACAGATAACGTGATTGGGAGCTCGGAATACTGGCATCAAAATTCTCCAGCACAAAGTCAATAAACATTTTCCATCCTCATGTCTGAGAACAAAAATGTGCCCGGAATAGCAGGAAGAAATTACTCTGGTTAAGGAGGGCCAATGATTAGAGGACATTAACAAGCCTTGTTTATTTGTTCTAAGATTGAAGGCCTCTGATTCCCCTGGGTTGTCATTACCCTCACTCTGTTATCCATGGTGTATCTCGTACAGCTCCCTGCCCAGTGTGCTCACAGAATGTTTGTACCATTCCATTCGACCAAAATGAGGGTTTTGCCAGTTTACGTGTGTATGGGTGAGTGTGGGGATCGCTCTGTTTGTGTGGGTGGGATATGAATGTACGCTGGGTGTGTGTAGAACTGTGAACTGGCTTAGGAGAGTGAAATATATTTAAGGAGGGGCAGCATTTAGAGAGGGTGAGAAAGTGTGTGCGTGAGTGCATGTGGATAGTGTGTTGCGAGTGTGTGTGGACAGTGTGTACGACTGCATGTGGATAGTGTGTGGACATTGTGTGTGTGCGAGTGTGTGTGTGTTTATGCGTGTGTGTGGACAGTGTGTATGTGTCTGTGTGTGTGTGCATATAGATAGTGCCTATGTGGACTGTGTGTGTGTGTGTGTGTGTGTGTGTATGTATGTGACTGTGAATGTGGTAAGAAGTCCCACAACACCAGGTTAAAGTCCAACCACTTTATTTGATAGTAAACCCACAAGCTTTCGGGATTTGCCCCTTCGTCAGGTAAGGAAGGGGTAAACCTGAAAGCTGGTGAGTTTACTATCAAATAAACCTGTTGGACTTTAACCTGGTGTTATGGGACATCTCACTGTGTTCACCCCAGTCCAACGCCGGCATCTCGACAGTGTGAATGTGGGGCAGGGGAAGAGTGAGCCTGTGGTCAGTTGTGAGGGCAGAATTGAATGGACTACTGGATGAGGGACTGTGGCTATCCCACTGTGGGCATTTCTGGACCCAATTTTGATCATGCTGCTCATTGGCTGCCGTTGGGGATCCTAGAGGATGGTGTTAACATAGAACCCTACAGTGCAGAAACAGGCCCTTCGGCCCATCGAGTCTGCACCGAACACAATCCCACCCAGACCCTATCCCCATATCCCTACACATTTACCTGCTAATCCCTCTAACCTACACATCCCAGGACACTAAGGGGCAATTTTAGCATAGCCAATGAACCTAACCCGCACATCTTTGGACTGTGGGAGGAAACCGGAGCACCCGGAGAAAACCCACGCAGACACGAGGAGAATGTGCAAACTCCACACAGACAGTGACCCGAGCCGGGAATCGAACCCAGGACCCTGGAGCTGTGAAGCAGCAGTGCTAACCACTGTGCTACCGTGCCGCCCGTTGAAATGGAGATCCCATTTCCAAGCCAATCAGGGGCCAGCAGCTGTCCAGTGCCAACAGCACCACTGAGAGTGATGGCGGAATCTGGTATTGCAACAGGCCCAAAATCCTGGCAAGAGAATGGGCGATGGGTAGATCAGGTGGGATTTCTGGAGCCAGTCAGGCCAGGGGGAATGGGGGAATGACAAAAGAGTGGAGGGGTGAGTGTCTTCCTCCAAGGGCAGCTCTTTCTGCCAACTGGTCAGTCCTTTGGTCAGCGTTCCTGAATAAGAGGGATTCCCCCCTCATGGCAGACTGCAGACATGCTCACTCGGCCATACCACACATGGTGTATCCCCTCTCCAACCAGAGGCAACAGGATGAGGCTCTCCAGTGAACACCTAATGTCCTCAATTGGCCTCCAGGTGGGATGGAAGTTCTCAATCATTTATGCCCGGGATTAGGAAGGGGAGACAGAAAGGTGACCAGCCCTCCATCCCGAGCCTTCCCACCCCATTCTACCCCCTGCTGTGCCTCCAAGGCTGTTCCTTGGAGGGGAGTTAGATTCTGCGCTGACAGTAGCTCTTGTCAGTACAGGCAGGACATTCAGAATTCAGTGACGTAAAAACTAATGGTAAGTTTTATGTTCTCCGCGAGGGTAAAGGAGGCTCACACATCCTTTATCTGTCTTTGTTTTGGTGAGTTCTGTCATTGCTGGTGATGGGATCGTCCTGTGCACTGTACAGCCTGCCAGAGTGCAGTGTTGGGGAGCCACTTTCTGCATGTCACCAGCATCATCCAGACAAAGCTTGAAACCCGACTCCAAAAGTAACGATGTGATTCTTGGACCTGACAAAGGAAACTAGGCCTCGAAACACAGCTGATGACATTAGTCAATGAATGATTAATGTGACCAGATGACATTCCCCAGTCTACTGTTCCAACAAGGCATTTAGCTTAAATGGGTTAATACCTCCATTAAAATACTGGAGAACGGAATGCCAGAAGAATGTTTGAAGCAAGCGTGTCCAACAATAACTCCCAGCTCGGAGCTACATAACAGTGAAACACCCAGACAGGGCAAAGAGAATGCCGTGATTGTTAAATACTTCCAGAGCTTGTGTCCAACAGATTAGTCCCTATCTGTACTCAATGATTGATGGCAAGTGGTGACTGATGTCCAATTGTTCAGACTTGCCAGGTCTCACTTGAGCATAGTCACAGAGATACAAGCATGGGTATTATTCTGTACACACATTTAAGGCAAACACGCACACACACACGCATGCACGCACATACTCACGCACACACACGCACGCACACAAGTGCATATTCACACACACATTCACACCCGCACACTCACACATACATACAAGCACACAAACGCTTTCTCACACACACACGCACACATGCACATGCATACACATGCACATAGGCACACACACACATTCTTGCACACATACATAACCTTCTGCACTCACAAACACATAAGCTCACACATGCGTGTACACACACGAGCGCACACATACACACAATTAGAACATAGAACATTACAGCTCAGTACAGGCCCTTCGGCCCTCAATGTTGCCCCGACCAGTGGAACCAATCTAATGACCCTCTAACCTAAACTATTCCAATGTTATCCATATGCCTATCCACTGACCATCTGAACGCCCTTAAAGTTGGCGAGTCCACAACTGCTGCAGGCAGGGCATTCCACACCCTTACTACCCTCTGAGTAAAGAACCTACCTCTGACATCCGTCCTATAATTACCACCCCTTAATTTAAAGCTATGTCCCCTTGTGTTAGCCATCACCATCCGAGGAAAAAGGCTCTCACTGTCCACCCTATCTAACCCTCTGATCATCTTGTATGCCTCAATCAGGTCACCTCTCAACCTTCTTTTTAACGAAAATAACCTCAAGTCCCTCAGCCTTTCCTCATAAGACCTTCCCTCCATACCAGGCAACATCCTGGTAAACCTCCTCTGCACCCTTTCCAATGCCTCCACATCTTTCTTATAATGCGGCGACCAGAACTGTACGCAATACTCCAAGTGCGGCCGCACCAGAGTTTTGTACAGTTGTAACATGATCTCACGGCTCCAAAACTCAATCTCGCTGCCAATAAAAGCTAACACACCGTACGCCTTCTTAACAACCTCATCAACATGGGTGCCAACTTTCAGGGAGCTGTGCACATGTACCCCGAGATCTCTTTGCTCGTCAACACTACTAAGAGTCCTTCCATTAGCCCTATATTCTGTACTCCTGTTATTCTTACCAAAGTGAATCACCTCTCACTTTTCCGTATTAAACTCCATCTGCCACCTCTCGGCCCAGCTCTACAGCTTATCTATGTCCCTCTGCAAACTGTAACATCCATCCTCACTGTCTACAACTCCTCTGACTTAAGTGTCATAACAATGGAGATTGAGGGGGGACCTGATAGAAGTCTACAAGATTATGAGAGTCACAGACGGAGTGGATAGTCAGATTTTTCCCAGGGTGGAAGAGTCAAGGTTTAAAGTGCGAGGAGAAAGGTTTAAAGGAGATGTACGAGGCAGATTTCTTTTACACAAAGATGCCTGGAACTCACTGCCGGAGAAGATAGTGGAAGCGGATATGATCATGACTTTTAAGGGGCATTTTGACAAATACATGAATGAAATGGAAATAGAGAGATATTGTCCCCGGGAGGGTAGGGATTTTACTTTAGATAGGCAGCATGATCAGTGCAGGCTTGGAGGGTCGAAGGGCCTGTTCCTGTGCTGTAATTTTCTTCGTTCTTTGCTCAGGGTGTTCTTTGCAAAGCTGTGATCTAGGAAGCACTTCATTCATAGCTGAGGTGTTGAAGAAACAGACGCAAGAAAGAGAGAGGCAGACATCTTCAGGAAACAGCTCAGCGAGAGATCAATTGCTAAAGACAAAAGCCAGATTGTGCAAAAGATTTTTCTTTGCTGAACCAAAGGCCATTCCCAAGTCTTTATCAGTTAACCTTTACAATTTGATAATCATTGGTTAGATTTGACCACTACGTTCATCGTTGTTGTTTGGAAATGGGCGTCTCAGTAGAATTTCGTGGGGGTATGGAATACACTACCAAGTAAGGTGGTGGAGGCAGGCACGCTGGAGTTGTTTAAGGATTACTTAGATAGGCACATGAGTGAAACAGGGATGGAGGGTTATAGGAGATGGTTTTAAATAAGGGTCAGAGCCTCGGGACATTACTGGAAATCTAATGCTACGTGTGTTAATGTTTTGTCTCTTTTACTCCGCTGGTGTGTCGGTCCACCTTGTTGTCTAACGAGGGGCATTCACACGGTGGGTCGTGATTGGGCTGCTCTTGGATGTTTCGAGAGTGGCCTAGTACTTCGTGTCACTGTGTGTGCTTAAACTGGACCAGCGGATGGGCACCACGACAGCTCAGTGACTATCACTGTTTGCTGTGCAGACACATGGATTTGGGTCGGTGTCTGTGGGGAGTTTGCGCATTCTCCCCGTGCTTGCGTGGGTTTTCTCCGGGTGCTCCAGTTTCCTCCCACACCCCAAAGATGTGCTCTTAGGCTGATTGGTGTAACAAATAGACCCTACACTATTCTCCCCTGAATCTGGTTACAGTAGGGGTACCATTCACATACACACAGGGCAGGGCAGGTGTAGGAAAATGCTTTAAAATGGCGACGCATTGGGCCAAAGGGCCTATTTCCTGTGCTGGGTTGTTCTTTGTTCTTTGTGGGAGAAAACCGGAGCACCCGGAGAAAACCCACGCAAGCACGGGGAGAATGTGCAAACTCCCACAGACACCGGCCCAAATCCATGTGTCTGCACAGCAAACAGTGATAGTCACTGAGCTGTCGTATTGCCCAGTATCTGGCCCAGTTTAAGCACACACTAATGACATGAAGCACTAGGCCAATCTCGAACATCCAAGAGCAGCCCAAGTATGACCCATCGCGTGTATGCCCTTCGTTGGACAACAAGGCGGACTGACTTAAAACCTGTGAATTAAAAGAGAAAAAACATTATTATCATACCATATCCTTTTACATTACCAGGGACATCCCACTGCTAATGAACCTTATTTAAAACAATCTCCTATATCCTCCCATCTCCAACCCACTCATTTTTATTAATGATCTGGATGAGGGTATAGTTGGGTGGATTAGTAAGTTTGCTGATGACACCAAAGTCGGAGGTGTGGTAGATTGTGAGGAAGGGTGTCATAGTTTGCAGGGTGACTTAGAAAGGTTGCAGAGCTGGGCCGAGAGGTGGCGGATGGAGTTTAATGCGGAGAAGTGTGAGGTAATTCATTTCGGTACGAGCAACAGATGTGTCGAGTATAGGGCTAACGGGAGGACTTTGAATAGTGTGGAGGAGCAGAGGGATCTAGGTGTATGTGTATATAGATCCCTGAAAGTTGGGAATCAAGTAGATAAGGTTGTTAAGAAGGGGTACGGTGTCTTGGCGTTTATTGGTAGGGGGATTGAATTTAAGAGTCGCAGCGTCATGTTGCAACTGTACACAACTCTGGTGCGGCCACACTTGGAGTACTGTGTGCAGTTCTGGTCCCCACATTACAGGAAGGATGTGGAGGCTTTGGAGAGGGTGCAGAGGAGGTTTACTAGGATGTTGCCTGGTATGGAGGGGAGATCCTATGAGGAGAGACTGAGGGATTTGGGGTTGTTTTCGTTGGAAAGAAGGCGGCTAAGAGGGGATCTTATTGAAACATATAAGATGATTAGAGGTTTAGATAGGGTGGACAGTGATAGCCTTTTTCCTCGGATGGAGAAAGCTAGCACGAGGGGGCACGATTTTAAATTAAGGGGGGGTAGCTACAGGACGGATGTCAGGGGTAGGTTCTTTACCCAGCGGGTGGTGAGGGATTGGAATGCCCTGCCTGCTGCAGTTGTAAATGCGCCTAGTTTGGGGGCTTTTAAGAGATCTGTGGATAGGTTTATGGATGAAAAGGGATTGGTTAGGCTAGTGGGTCATTGTTTTTGTAACTGGTCGGCGCAACATCGTGGGCTGAAGGGTCTGTTCTGCGCTGTAATGTTCTATGTTCTATGTCTTTTAAAAGACTTCTGGATGAGTACATGGGATTTAATGGGATTGGGAGTTACAGATAGTTCTATGGCTTGATAGGTTGGATATGATTGGCGCAACTTGTGGGCCAAAGGGCCTGTTTGTGCTGCAGTGTTCTATGTTCTATTCATAATCTTTCACCACCCATGGTGGTGATCACCCACCACAGGATGGGCACAGAGGTTGATTCCCCCTGGCTGAGGAATACCGATCACAGGACATGACATTTGGCTAATCATTTAGGAGAAATCTCCTCGCTCAGAAGGTTGTTAATTTTTGGAATTATCTATCCCAGATGCATGGTGGAATATATTAAGGCTGAAATGGATCCGGCCTTTCCGGGAATCTGGATATCTCCGGAGTGGACTTGAGACAGAAGATTGACTATGAACAGATTGAGTGACAGAGCAAGTTCGAGGGGTTTAAACTTCTCATGTCCATGTGGAAACTGACCTCATTTCTACAGACTGAGGAATATATATGAAGGGTAAAGATTCTATTTGGTGAAGCTCACATCAGCCTGGTGTTCATGGAGTGACTTCCCAGTGTCCCCGCAATCTCTGGCAGGGTCAGGACTGGAGGTCCCTGTTGGAATACCGCTGGGACTGTGCCCATGGGGATTCGCAGTCTCTGTAACTCCAATCACATAACTGCCAAGGTGATGGCAGGATAGCAAAATTTGTTGAGAATTTTGGCTTTGACAATGTTGATGTGGTTACTGAGTCACTGTTCTCTGAGCTGTCACCTTTATTATAATAAAAGGAGCAGAGATAATCGTATAGAACCCTACAGTGCAGAAAGAGGCCCTTCGAGTCTGCACCGAACACAATCCCACCCAGACCCTACCCCCATATTTTACCCACTAATCCCTCTAAGCTAAGCATCCCTAGACATTAAGGGGCAATTTCTTAGCATGGCCAAATCAAGCTAACCCACACATCTTTGGACTGTGGGAGGAATACCAGAGTACCCGGAGGAAACCCACGCAGACACGAGAGATATGTGCAAACACTACACAGACAGTGACCTGAGCCAGGAATCGAACTCAGGACCCGTGAAGCAGCAGTGCTAACCACCGTGCTACCGTGCCACCCCAGATAAGGCTAGCCAATTATCCAATTATCTTTGTCACTTATTTCTCTCTCTGAAGGAAAGCTGGCTGATAATTCCCCAAAGGTATAGATCCAAACAGTCAGAGAGCCAGGAATCAGTTCCCAGAACATTATAACCCAGGCTTTCCTCAGTCAAAGTACACACATGTGGCATTGGCCAACATACCCATCTGTCTTAGCCTTCAGTTAGTTTTCTTGGATAGGATTTCCATTCTAGCGTGAATCTGTACGCTCTTTGTTACTGAATGATGATTGGCAGAATGCCAGGTTATGCTAAATACCAGGTCACTGTGGACCACACTCACTGAAGTTACTTTAGAAAGCCGTAAAGTAAAGTACAGATGATTCAAACTGGAACCCGAGTGTGTGCCCATTCTAAACATAACTCACACAGTCCGATTGCGCTGAATGGCAGGGTAA
Source organism: Prionace glauca (assembly GCA_037974335.1). Taxonomy (NCBI): domain Eukaryota; kingdom Metazoa; phylum Chordata; class Chondrichthyes; order Carcharhiniformes; family Carcharhinidae; genus Prionace; species Prionace glauca. Next base: position 20,705,384 of record CM075753.1, on the reverse strand, counting down.
CATTGGCAGGGTGTAACATGTGTAGCCTTGAGATAATTAGCCAGCATCCGAGTGATGTGATTAGCAGGCTGTACTGTGTGAAGTGATTGACAATGTGACAGTTTTATATCAAATATAAAACAGCCCTCTGCTTGACAGCTTATTCTCAAAATGTAATGCCAAGAGGAAGGTGATGCTCTGGCATCAGGTTCAACTCAGTGCCACCTGGAAAATGATCTGGGACGCTTGATTCTGCCTTTAAATTCCCAAAATACATTCTTGCCACGAGATGCTCAGTTTATGGAACATGAATTTCAAAATCTATCTTCTTTTAATTTACTTTTTTGTTCCTACTTAAATTTCCAGCATTTTCAGCTTTCCAGAGAGTTGCTTTTCTTGAGTGTTGATTGGTTATTGTGGTGCCAGAGTTCCCACAGAAACTAAGAAACTCAAAGCTGATTGGTTATACTCAATCTTCAGGCAGGAAGAAGGTGCCATGAGGGGGGGGCCTGGGTTCCAGGGTTTCGAGTGGGTGGGAGTGGGGTCTGCACCGATTTGCTTCTATGGTGTAAGGTTCATATTTCTGTCACTTCAGGGCAGCACAGTGGTTATCACTGCTGCCTCACAGCTCCAGGGACCTGGGTTCGATTCCCGGCTCGGGTCACTGTCTATCTGGAGTTTGCACATTCTCCCCATGTCTGTGTGGTTTTCCTCCAGGAGTTTCCTCCTACGTCAAAAGATGTGTGGGTTAGGTGTATTAGAACATAGAACATAGAACATTACAACGCAGAACAGGCCCTTCGGCCCACGATGTTGCGTCGACCAGTTACAAAAACAATGACCCACTAGCCTATACCAATCCCTTTTCGTCCACAAACCTATCTACAGATCTCTTAAACACCCCCAAACTAGGCGCATTTACAACTGCAGCAGGCAGGGCATTCCAATCCCTCACCACCCGCTGGGTAAAGAACCTACCCCTGACATCCGTCTTGTAGCTACCCCCCCCTTAATTTAAAGCCATGCCCCCTCGTGCTAGCTTTCTCCATCCGAGGCCATGCTAAATTGCCCCTTACTGTCCCATGATGTATAGGTTAGAGGGATCAGCGGGGTAAATATATGGGGTTACAGGGATGGGGCCTGGGTGGAATTGTAGTTGGTGCAGACTTGATGGGCCAAATGGCCTCCTTCTGCACTGTAGGGATTCTATTCTATTCTACTCAACTTCCATGATCACAGGACATTCCAAATAGTTTTACAGCCACAAAATACTTTTGAACTGTAGTCATTGTAATGCAATGTGCACAGTAAGATCCCATAAACAGCAGTGGAGTAAGTGACTGGATGATCGTTTCACCTGTTGTAAATATAAAGGCGCTTTGTCTGCTGTTGACGCTTGGCTTCAGCCTGCTCTTGGCAACGCAACTTCCTTCTCCAGAAGATTCTCCTCCACTTCAGACAGTCTTGGGCCAGAGTTCCCAGATGCTAATGGGAATATTTTTCCAGGACGCTCTGCAGGTATCCTTGAAACATTTCCTCTGCCCCCCCCCCCCCGGGGCTCCTCCAACCACTCTGTGCCCCATCTGAGACACAGACTGTGGGCCATGCATTGCACTCCTCAACCAGCTGAGAACTCCTCTTGAGTACAGAAGCGAGTCATCCTTGATTCTAAGGGATTGCCTGTGAAGAAGGAATTATTACCAAAACCTCATCTTCTCTTCATGATTGCGAATGCCCAGGTGTACTTGGTGATCAAGGAGGTGAGATCAGGAGTGGTTCAATTGTGGTTACATTTCCAGTCCATAGAACATAGAACATAGAACATTACAGCGCAGAACAGGCCCTTCGGCCCACGATGTTGCGCCGACCAGTTACAAAACAATGACCCACTAGCCTAAACCAATCCCTTTTCGTCCATAAACCTATCCACAGATCTCTTAAACGCCCCCAAACTAGGCACATTTACATAGGCTGAAGTCCAAATGTAAGCTGGCACCAGTGCCGTCATAGAGTCAGAGAACAGGAGGCCATTCAGCCCATTGAGCCTGCAGCAACCACAATCTCACCCTATCCCCATAACCCCATGCATTTACCCTAGCTAGCCCCCCCGACACTAAGGGGTAATTTAGCACGGCCAATCCACCTAACCAGCACATCTTTGGAGTGTGTGAGGAAACTGGAGCACCCGGAGGAAACCCACGCAGACACGGGGAGAACGTACAGTCTCCACACAGACAGTGACCCGAGCTGGGAATCGAACCCGGGTCTCTGGCGCTGTGAGGCAGCAGTGCCAAGCACTGTGCCCCTGTACGGCCCATCTGCCGCAATTTAAGGGTTTGGCACTCACATCCCCAGTTCAAAACCCGATCCAAATAAAATCACCCGACTTTCTATTTTCAAAGTTTTTCATCTTATTTTCACTCAGTTGTCATTCCTTAAATGAAAAACATTTCTGACTTGTGGTTTAGCCTTTCGGGTGAGACCTTCAGTCATCCGCTTTATCAGATCGATGTGAATATTTTACGCTTCAGCTGCAGGTGATTTGATCACGGGAGCTTGTGGGAGCTTGCTGTGCGCAAATTAGCTGCAGAATTTCCTCAGTGACGACATTGAACGCTCTTCAGTGAAGCATTCCATTGGCTGTAATGCTCTTTGAGAATGATGAAAAACGCGATTAAAAAGGGGAGAATTTTTTATTTTCCTTGAAGGGCAGGATTTGGGTGAACATAGAACATAGAACATAGAACATAGAACATAGAACATAGAACATAGAACATTACAGCGCAGAACAGGCCCTTCGGCCCACGATGTTGCGCTGACCAGTTACAAAACAATGACCCACTAGCCTAAACCAATCCCTTTTCATCCATAAACCTATCCACAGATCTCTTAAACGCCCCCAAACTAGGTGCATTTACAACTGCAGCTGGCAGGGCATTCCAGTCCCTCACCACCCTCTGGGTAAAGAACCTACCCCTGACATCCGTCCTATAACTACCCCCCCTTAATTTAAAATCGTGCCCCCTCGTGCTAGCTTTCTCCATCCTAGGAAAAAGGCTATCACTATCTACCCTGTCTAAACCTCTAATCATCTTATATGTTTCAATGAGATCCCCTCTTAGCCGCCTTCTTTTCAGCGAAAACAACCCCAAATCTCTCAATCTCTCCTCATAGGATCTCCCCTCCATACCCGGCAACATCCTGGTAAATCTCCTCTGCACCCTCTCCATAGCCTCCACATCCTTCCTGTAATGTGGGGACCAGAACTGCACACAGTACTCCAAGTGCGGCCGTACCAGAGTTGTGTACAGTTGCATCATGACGCTGCGACTCCTAAATTCAATCCCCCTACCAGTGAGCGTGCAGGATACAAATTGCTCCAAAATAAAAAAATAAAATGCGACAGATGCTGGAAATCTGAAATCAAAGCAGAAAAATGCCAGACCTGATGACTTTTCCAACATTTTCTGTTTCAATTGGGTTCCTTCTGATTATCCCTTTTATCAAGTCTTTGGACTGAGAGCTAATGGGAAAGAACAGAGCTATTAATATATCAGATTATGCAGCCAGCTACACAAGCAAGCTTATCCCAAGATCTGCTTTTCCCTCATATCCATTCTTGAGATGTGGGTGTGACTGGATGGGCCGGTATTTCTCCCCCATTCCTGATTGCCCCTTGAGAACAAAGAACAAAGAACAACACAGCACGGGAAACAGGCCCTTCGGCCCAACGAGCCCGCGCCGCCGTCCCATTGTCAGTGACCTATTCATGATTTTAGTCTACGCCTAATGTGTGAGGATCAGGGAGGTCCAATATAGGGACAATTTGTTACCCAATCAATCAGCCTAAAAGCACATTTTTGGGATGTGGGAGGAAACCGGAGCACCCGGAGGAAACCCACGCAACCATGGGGAGAACGTGCAAACTCCCACGGACACAGGCCCAAATCCATGTGTCCGCACAGCAACAGAGATAGCCTCTGAGCTGTCATGATGCCCTCGAGATGGTCCAGTTTACGCACACCAACGACATGAAGCAGTAGGCAACTCCCGATGCAATATCCAAGAGCAGCCCACCACAACCTGCCGCCCGCATGCCCCTTGCTGGACTTAAATGCCTGTGGATAAAAAATTCATTATTAAAAGACTCTATATCCCTGAGGCTAAAACTGACCTCAAGCCTACAATGCTTAGTAAGGCCTGCTATATCCCCCTATATGTAAACTGCTCATGTGGCTGTCCAAGTGACTCTTGAACAACCCTAGCGTGCCTGCTTCCACCACCTTACTCGGCAGTGCATTCCACATCCCCACTACCCTTTGTGTGCCGTGGTGGTGGTGATCTGCCTTTCTGAATTGCTGCAGTCCGTGTGGTGTAGGTACAACCACAGTGCTGTAAGGGAGGGAGTTCCAGGATTTATACCCAGCGGCAGTGAAGGAACGGCCAATATATTCCCAAGTCAGGTTGGTCAGAGGCTTGGAGGGGACATCCAGGTGTTATGTATCTGTGACCCTTGTCCTTCTAAATGGTAGTTGAGATTTTGGAAGGCTGTTGAGGGCCTGCAGTGTGTCTTGTAGATGGTACACACAGATGTCATTGTACATGGGTGGTGGAGGGATTGAATGTTTGTGTGTGTGGGGTCGGGGGTGCCAATCAGGTGGGGTGTTTTGTCCTGGGTGATGAGTGTTGTTGGAGCTACACTCTCCAGGCAGGTGGAGTGTCCCATTCATGATTTGTGCCTTGCAGCTATTAATTGCAAGGGGAATGGAATACAAAAATAGGGATATTTTGCGACAGTTGTACAGAGTGTTGGTGAGATAACATCTTGGGTACTGATCATAGAATCTTACCGTGCAGAAACAGGCCCTTCGGCCCATCGAGTCTGCACTGAGCACAGTCCCATCCAGGCCCTACCCCCATATCCTATACCCACTAATCTCTCTAACCTATGCATCCCTGGACTCTAAGGGGCAATTTCTTAGCATAGCCAATGAACCTAACCCGCACATCTTTGGACTGTGGAAGGAAACCGGAGCACCCGGAGGAAACCCACGCAGACACGAGGAGAATGTGTAAACTCCACACAGACAGTTACCCGAGCCGGGAATCGAACTCAGGTCCCTGGAGCTGTGAAGCAGCAGTGCTAACCCACTGTGCTACTTGTATACAGTTTTAGTCCTGTTATTTGAGAAAGGATACTAAAACATTTAAAGTGGCTCAGAAAATGTTCACTCAACTGATACCTGGAACGAGGGGGTTGTCTATGAGGAAAGGTTGGGCAGGCTGGGTCAGAATCCACTGGAGTTCAGAAGAATGAGAGGTGATCTTATTGAAACTTATAAGATCCTGAGGGAGACTTGACAGTTTGGATGCTGAGAGGGTGATTCCTTATGTGGGAGAGACCAGAATGATGGGACACGTTAGGAATACGGGATCTCCCATTCAATCCAGAGAGTTTTTTTTCTCTCAAGGGGTTATGAATATTTGGGACTCTCTTCCCTCAGGAAGTGGGAGGCAGGGTTATTGAATATATTTAAGGCAAAGATCCCTGACTAATAAAGGAATCCAAAGATAAAGTCCAAAAATGTGCGGGTTAGGTTCATTGGCTATGCTAAAATTGCCCCTTAGTATCCTGGGATGTGTTGGTTAGAGGGATTAGCAGGTAAAATGTGTAGGGATATGGGGATAGGGTCTGGGTGGGATTGTGTTCGGTGCAGACGCGATGGGCCGAAGGGCCTGTTTCTGCACTGTAGGGTTCTAATCAAAGGTTACCCAGGGATAGGCAGTTGGTTATTTGATTGTTTGAATGGCTGATCTGATGGCTGAGACCACAGCCACGATCTCACTGAATGATGTAGCAGGCGTGGAGGGACTGAATGGCCTCCTCCTGCTCATAATCTGTATGCTTGTATGACACACTTTGGAAAGTCAGGTGAGTCACTGGCCACCAATTCCCAGTCTCTGACCTGCTGTTGTAGCCACAGTTTATATATGGCTAGTCCTGATCAACTTCCGGTCAATGGTAACCCCCAGGGGTGTGGGGAATTCAGTGACTCTCAGTCAAGGGAAGTGGTCAGACTCTCCCTTGTTGGAGCTTGTGTAGATGGAATTAGTTCTTTTGATCTATCTTAGTTCAAGAGCAAGTTCAAAACATGAACATTGCTCTCACAACTTAAAAAGATCAAAGAGATACTGATAAGCAAAGAATGACAGGTTGAAAGAATTATGCAAACCTCTCTCTCGACAGATAGATAATAGGACAGCTGTTCTTGAGCTGCCTCGGAGATAGACTTCAAATATGTATGTCGTAATCACTTAACATGTTCATTCACGTTTCTGTGCTCAAGCCTAACTCCAATGGTTTGAGTGTACAGTCTGGGCTGACCCATCCAGTTCTGTGCTGAGGGAGTGATCTCCACTCTCAGAAGTGATATTAAACCATCATTCACAGGAAACAAGGGAATCGTCTGGGCATCCTGTCCAATATTTATCCTTCAATCCACATCATTTTGAAAAAACAGCTTTTCTACACATAAGAACATAAGAAATAGGAGCAGGAGTAGGCCATCTAGCCCTTCGAGCCTGCCCCGCCATTCAATAAGATCACGGCTGATCTGAAGTGCATCAATTCCACTTTCCCGCTTTCTCCCCATAACCCTTAATTCCCTTGTCTATCAGAAACCTATCTACCCGTGACTTAAATATATTTAGCGAGGCAGCCTCCACCACTTCAATGGGCAGAGAATTCCAGAGATTCACCACCCTTTGAGTGAAGAAGTTCCTCCTCAACTCTGATCTAAACTGCCCCCCCCCCACCTTATCTTCAGGCTGTGCCCTCTAGTCCTGCTGTCCTTTCTGAGCGGGAAGAATCTCTCTACCTCTACCCTATCCATCCCCTTCATTATCTTATACGTCTCTATAAGATCCTCCCTCATCCTTCTAAACTCCAACGAGTACAGACCCAGTCTATTCAATCTCTCTTCATAGTCCAACCCCCTCATCTCCGGTATCAGCCTAGTGAACCTCCTCTGCACTCCCTCCAAGGCCAATACATCCTTCCATATCCTTCTGGTTAAATATTGCATTGTGGTTTGTGAGTGCTGTGTGCAAATTGAATCTCGTAGTTCTCCAGATAATGACAGCATAATTTGAACGTAATTCATTTGGTTTGAAACACTTTTGGAAATCCCTAGAACATGGTGGCACAGTGGTTAGCACTGCTACCTCTCGGCACCAAGGATTCAAGTTCGATTCCTGGCTTGGGTCACTGTGGGTGTGGAGTTTGCAAGTTCTCCCCATGTCTGTGTGGGTTTCCTCCGGGTGCTCTGGTTTCCTCCCATACACCAAAGATGTTGGGTTAGGTTGATTGGCTAAATTGACCATGATGTCAAAGCATTAGCAGGGCAAAGAAATTGTGTTACAGGGAAAGGGCCTGGTTGGGATTATGGTTGGTGTAGACTCAATGGGCCAAATGGCTTCCTTCTGCCATTTGATTCTAGGTAAAGGTGAAATTTCCCATCTCTCCAGCATGACACGTGAAATACATTGAATAGGAGCACAGAGTCAAATCACCCAGTTACCTTAGACTTTAACGTTTAGAAAGCTTTTGTTACTTTACGGATTGGTTTCAGTGGGAAAATTAGAGAGAATTCCATCGAAAAGGCACTGTTTCAACAAGACAAACTGTGAGATGGAATTTCTGTTAGCTGAAGCCAAGAACTGCTCCAGCTCCTGGAAACCAGGAATTTCTCTGTGAAAACTAGACTATTATACTAACTCTGTTTCATTTGAAACATGGTAACACAGTGGCTAACACTACTGCCTCACAGCGCCAGGGATCCGGGTTCAATTCTGGCATCGCGTCGCTGTGTGTGTGGAGGCTGCACATTCTTCCCATGTCTGCGTGGGTTTCCTCCCGTGCTCCGGTTTCCTCCCAGGCTCCAAAGATATGCAGGTTAGGTTGATTGGCCGTGCTAAATTGTCCCTTAGTACCGAGGGATTAGCAGGGTAAATATGCGGGGTGAAGGAGATAGGGCCCGGGTGGGATTGTGAGGTTGGTGCAGACTTGATGGTTTAAATGGCCTCCTTCTGCACTGTAGGGATTCTATGATTCTAAATAAATTCTTGTATTCTTATAGTGCCTGTCACAGAGTTAGGGTGTCCCAAAGTGCTTTACAGAACATAGAACATTACAGCGCAGAACAGGCCCTTCGGCCCACGATGTTGCACCGACCAGTTACAAAAACAATGACCCACTAGCCTAAACCAATCCCTTTTCGTCCTTAAACCTATCTACAGATCTCTTAAATGCCCCCAAACTAGGAGCATTTACAACTGCAGCAGGCAGGGCATTCCAATCCCTCACCACCCTCTGGGTAAAGAACCTACCCCTGACATCCGTCCTGTAGCTACCCCCCCTTAATTTAAAGCCATGCCCCCTCGTGCTAGCTTTCTCCATCCGAGGAAAAAGGCTATCACTATCTACCCTATCTAAACCTCTAATCATCTTATATGTTTCAATAAGATCCCCTCTTAGCCGCCTTCTTTCCAACGAAAACAACTCCAAATCCCTCAGTCTCTCCTCATAGGACCTCCCCACCATACCAGGCAACATCCTGGTAAACCTCCTCTGCACCCTCTCCAAAGCCTCCACATCCTTCCTGTAATGTGGGGACCAGAACTGCACACAGTACTCCAAGTGCGGCCGTACCAGAGTTGTGTACAGTTGCAACATGACGCTGCGACTCTTAAATTCAATCCCCCTACCAATAAACGCCAAGACACCGTACGCCTTCTTAACAACCTTATCTACTTGATTCCCAACTTTCAGGGATCTATGTACACATACACCTAGATCCCTCTGTTCATCCACACTATTCAAAGTCCTCCCGTTAGCCCTATACTCAACACATCTGTTGCTCCTACCGAAGTGAATTACCTCACACTTCTCCACATTAAACTCCATCAGCCACCTTTCGGCCCAGCTCTGCAACCTATCTAAGTCTCCCTGCAGACTATGACACCCTCATCACTGATGGAATGTAGGAAACACAGCGGAGAGTTTGTGCACAGCAGGCTCCCAGTAACAGCAGTGTGATATTTCTTGAAGGATAAATATTGGTCGGGACATTTGGGACATTTGCTCTTCTTTGAAATAGTGTCATGTGGTTTTTGCATCAACTCAAAGGGTCGTCAGGGCTTTGGTTCAAAAGACAGCATCTCTGGCAATGCAGCACTCCCTCGGAATCTAAAATATATTCTGAAATCTCCTGATTGAAATCATAGAACCCTACAATACGAAAGAGGCCCTTCGGCCCATCAAGTCTGCACCAAACACAATCCCACCCAGGCCCTACCCCCATATATTATACCCACTGATCCCACTAACCTACACATCCCAGGACACTAAGGGGCAATTTCTTAGCACGGCCAATCAACCTAACCCGCACATCTTTGGTCTGTGGGAGGAAACCGGAGCACCCGGAGGAAACCCACGCAGACACGAGGCGAATGTGCAAACTCCACACAGACAGTGACTCGAGCCGGGTATCGAGCCCAGGAGCTGTGAGGCAGCAGTGCTAACCCACTGTGCTACTGTGGGCTTGAATTTACAACCTTAGTAATCAGAGGCAAGACTGCTGCCTTCTTATCCACAGGTTGCAGCTTTTCAAAACCATGAGGCCGTTTTCTCACTCGCTAAACAAGGATTGGAATCAGTGAGAGGAATCATCCTTCACAGCCTCTCTCTGCCCTCTGAAGTGGATGTAAAAGATCCGGCATTCATAGAAGATCAGTGGTGTTATCCCCTGTGCCAATGCCTTCAATCAACATCACAAAAACTTTGATTCGATTTGATTTAGTATTGTCACATATATTAGTTAACAGTGTATTGTTTCTTGCACACTATGCAAAGCATACAGTTCATAGAGAAGGGGATGAGAGGGTGCAGAATGTAGTGTTACAGTCTTAGCTAGAGTGTAGAGAAAGATCCATTCAAAAGCCTGATGGCAGCAGGGAAGAAGCTGTTCTTGAGCCGGTTGGTACGTGACCTCAGACCCCAGACCCCAATCAAATCAGATCAAAGATCTTTCCATTTGTAAGAGAGACTAGGATCCACAGGAACAGCCACAGAGTAAAGGAACAACCCTTCAGAACTGAGATGAAGAGGAATTTCTTCAACCATATGGTGGTGAACCTATGGAATTCATTGTCACAGAAGGCTTTGGAGACCAGGTCATTGAGTGTATTTAAGACTGAGATAAATCGATCCTTGATTGGTAAGGAGATCGAGTTTATGGGGAAATGGGGGGAGAATGGGGTTGAGAAACTTATCAGCAATGATCGAATGGCAGAGCCAAACGTTGGCCAAATGGTCCAATTCTGCTCCTCCATCTTATTAACTCGAAAGGACTTTGGGACATCCTGTGGTTGTGAAAGGTGCTACAGAGATGGGAGAAGGAAACTGACACAAAATGAACTGAAATCCTAGCACGGGCCAAGTAAGACTAGTTGAAACACTTCTCTCATTAAAAAGGCTGCAATAAATCCATAGCACGTATCTCAGGGATGTGTTTAATGGTGTGCCTATTACAGAGACAGCACTCGCTGTGCCAGGTTGAATGTTGATTGCTGTATAACAGAGGAATTTAACACATCCGGGATATCAGCAATGTGTACATTCAGGCACAGAGCAGCTAGGATTATTAGAACATTAGACATTATCTGCAGCTACTGTTTAAATTTATTCTAAGGCAGTGTTTGGACAGTGCTCTGCAAAAATATGTTGGGGGAGAGGGGGGGTCATTGGCTGTCTAATTTAAAGAATACCTACTTCAAAGAACAAAGAACAATAGAGCACAGGATCAGACCCTTTGGCCCCCTGTGCCGATCACACTTACCTATCGAAACCAGCTGCTTATATCCCTCTGTTCGCATGCCTCTCAAGATAATGTGCTCAACTGCCTCAACCTGGCAGTGCATTCCTCTGTGTAAAAAATGTCCCCGTATGTCTTCACTGAACCTTTTCTCCCTTATCTTGAACTTGTACGGCCTCAACAGGGATCTTGGGTTCATGTCGCACTCTCTGTAACCCCCATGACTTGCCTGGGTTTGCAAAATCTCACTAACTGTCCTGCCTGGAGACAATACACATCTCTTTAACCTGTGCTTAATCCTCTCTCCACTCACATTGTCTGTATCTTTAATATTTGATTACCTGTAAAGACTCGCATTCCAACCATTATTTTGTAAATTGAGTTTGTGTCTTTCTATGCCCTGTTTGTGAACAGAACTCCCACTCACCTAATGAAGGGGCAGCGCTCCGAAAGCTAGCGGCGTCTGCTACCAAATAAACCTGTTGGACTTTAACCTGGTGTAGTGGGACTTCTTAGCTTGTTGGTTCTGCCATTTATTTTATAAATAAATTATAGCTCCCACCTGAATTGGATCTACCAAAATGCATCACCTTAGAACATAGAACATAGAACATTACAGCGCAGAACAGGCCCTTCGGCCCACGATGTTGCGCCGACCAGTTACAAAAACAATGACCCACTAGCCTAAACCAATCCCTTTTCGTCCATAAACCTATCCATGGATCTCTTAAATGCCCCCAAACTAGGCGCATTTACAACTGCAATCCTTGTCCGGATTAAATTCCATCTGCCATTTCTCCACCCAGTTTTCCAGCTGATTTATATCCTGCTGTATTCTCTGACAATCTTCATCACTATCCACAATTCTGCCAATCTTAGTACCATTCACAAACTTGCTAATGAGACCAGCTATTTGTTCCAAGTCATTTATATATATTACAGACAGCAGAGGTTCCAGCACTGATCCCTGTGGAACACTATTAGTTAGAGACCTCCATTCAGAAAAACACCCTTTCACCCTCTGTCTTTTATGGTCAAGCCAACTCTGAATCTAGCTAGCTAGTTCACTACTGATCCCGTGAGATTTAATCTTTTGCACCAGCCTGCCATGAGGCACCTTGTCAAATACCTTACTAAAGTCCATGTAGATAATATTTACAACCTTTCCCTTATCATTTTTGTTACCTCCTCAAAAAAACCAAATTAATTTAGTGAAACATGACCTCCCATGTACAAACCCGCTAACAGTTCCAAATCACGAGGGGTCACGAGCAAAGGGTGAGGGGGGAGAGGTATAATTTGGATACTAGAGGGAGGTTTTTCACACAGAGGGTCGTGGGGGTATGGAATGCTCTGCCAAGTAAGGTGGTGGAGGCAGGCACGCTGGACTTGTTTAAGGTTTACTTAGATAGGCACATGAGTGAAACAGGGATGGAGGGTTATAGGAAACGGTTTTAAAAAGGGTCAGGGTCTCGGGACGATACTGGAAATATAATGCTACATGTGTTAATGTTTTGTCTCTTTTACTCCGCAGGTGTCGGTCCACCTTGTTGTCTAACGAGGGGTATACACACGGTGGGTCGTGCGAGGGCTGCTCTTAGATGTTTCGAGAGTGGTCTAGTACTTTGCGTCGTTGTGTGTGCTTAAACTGGACCAGCAGATGGGCACCACAACAGCTCAGTGACCATCACTGTTTGCTGTGCCAATACATGGATTTGGGCCGGTGTCTGTGGGAGTTTGCGCATTCTCCCCGTGCTTGCGTGGGTTTCCTCCGGGTGCTCCGGTTTCCTCCCAAAGATGTGCTCTTAGGCTGATTGGTGTAACAAATTGTCCCTAAACTATTCTCCCCTCAATCTGGTTACAATAGGGGTACCATACGCATACACGCGGTCAAGGTAGGTGTAGGAAAATGCTTTATTAAGATGTTGGGCCGAAGGGCCTGTTTCCCGAGCTGACTTGTTCTTTGTTCTTTGTGTGTAGGGCCTATTGCTAAGGATCTTCTCCAACAATTTCACTATCACTGACATCAAGCCCTGTCCTTCTTAAATAATGGAACAACATTGGCTATCCTCCAATCCTCTGGTACCTCACAAGTGGCCAATGAAGACCCACTAAATGCACCCCACCCAATATATACCCCTCCCAAAGCACTAAAGAGAAGGCTGAATCATTTGATACAATCTTCAGCCAGAAGTGCCGAGTGGATGATTCATCTCGTCCGGGGGTCCCCAGCATTACAGATATCATCTTCAGCTCCTACGATTCACTCCAGGTGATATCAAGAAATGGCTGAAGGCACTGGATACTGCAAAGGCTCTGGGCCCTGATAATATTCCAGCAATAATCATAGAACCATAGAGAATCATAGAATTCCTACAGCCTAGTTTGGGGGCGTTTAAGAGATCCGTGGATAGGTTTATGGACGAAAAGGGATTGGTTTAGATTAGTGGGTCAGTGTTTTTTTCTAAAAAAACTGGTCGGCGCAACATCGTGGGCCGAAGGGCCTGTTCTGCACTGTAATGTTCTATGTTCTATGTTCTATGTGTGGGATTTGGCCCATTGAGCCTGCACTGACCACAATCCCACCCAGGCACTATCCCGGTAACACCCACATATTTACCCTGCTCATCTCCCTGACACTAAGGGACATAAGAACATAAGAAATAGGAGCAGGAGTAGGCCATCTGGCCCCTCGAGCCTGCCCCGCCATTCAATAAGATCATGGCTGATCTGAAGTGGATCAGTTCCACTTACCCGCCTGTTCCCCATAATCCTTAATTCCCTTGTCTATCAGAAACCTATCTACCCGTGACTTAAACATATTCAACGAGGCAGCCTCCACCACTTCAACGGGCAGAGAATTCAAGAGATTCACCACCCTTTCAGTGAAGAAGTTCCTCCTCAACTCTGTTCTAAACTGTACCCCCCCCCCCACCCTTATTTTGAGGCTGTGCCCTCCAGTTCTGGTTTCCTTTTGAAGTGGAAAGAATCCCTTTACCTCTACCCTGTCTAGCCCCTTCATTATCTTATACGTCTCTATAAGATCCCCCCTCAGCCCTCTAAACTCCAATGAGTACAGGTCCAATCTACTCAATCTCTCCTCATAAGCTAACCCCCTTATCTCTGGTATCAACCTAGTGAACCTTCTCTGCACTCCCTCCAAGGTCAATATATCCTTTCGCAAGTTGGGGGACCAAAACTGCACACAGTACTCCAGCTGTGGCCTCACCAGTACCCTGTACAGTTGCAGCAAGACCTCCCTATTTTTATATTCTATCCCCCTCACTATAAAGGCCAGCATTCCATTCACCTTCTCAATCATCTGCTGCGATTCATGCACAAGGACGCCCAGGTCCCTCTGCACCGTAGCATGCTGCAGCTTTTCTCCATTTAACTAATATTCCCTCCTACTATTATTTCTTCCAAAGTGGATAACCTCACATTTGCCAACAGTGGTAGGCTGATAGAAAAGGTGAAGGCTCATGGGATACAAGGCCAGGTATGTAGATGGGTGGAGAACTGGCTTGGGAAGAGGAGACAGCGGGTAGTAGTGGAAGGCTCCTTATCCAATTGGAGGTCTGTCACCAATGGTGTGCCGCAGGGCTCGGTACTAGGACCTCTTCTATTTGTAGTATATATTAATGACTTGGAAGAGGGGGTAGGTGGTGTGATCAGCAAATTTGCTGATGACACTAAGATGGTTGGATTGGCGGGTACTGAGGAGCAGTGCCTGGCAATGCAACAGGACATAGACAGGCTGGTAGATTGGGCAGATAGATGGCAAATGGAATTTAATCCGGAGAAATGCGAGGTGATGCACTTTGGCCGGAATAATGTGGAGGGGAGTTATATGATAAAAGGTATCTATCCGGAGTATAGATACGCAGAGAGACCTGGGGATGCAGGTACACAAGTCCCTGAAGATGTCGGTGCAGGTGCAGAATGTGATGAGGAAAGCGTATGGTATGTTAGCCTTCATAGGAAGCGATACAGAATATAAGAGTAGGAGTCTGATGTTGCAGTTGTATAGAACGTTGGTTAGGCCTCACCTGGAGTACTGCGTCCAGTTCTGGTCGCCGTACTACCGGAAGGATGTAGAGATCCTGGAGAGAGTGCAGAGGAGATTTACCAGGATGTTGCCTGGTATGGAAGGGCTGTCTTACGAGGAAAGATTGAACGCACTTAGGCTGTTTTCCCTTGAGAGACGTCGGCTGAGGGGGGGATCTAATAGAGGTTTATAAGATTATGAAGGGGATAGATAGAGTAAATGGTGGTAAGCTTTTTCCGCTATTAGAAATGGATAGAACGAGGGGTCACGGGCTTAGGGTGAGGGGGGCTAGATATAAGACTAATATTAGAGGGCAGTTTTTCACACAAAGGGTAGTGGGGATGTGGAATGCACTGCCGAGTAAGGTGGTGGAAGCAGGCACGCTAGGGTTGTTCAAGAGTCACTTGGACAGCCACATGAGCGGTCTACATATAGGGGGATATAGCAGGCCTTACTAAGCATTTGTAGGCTTGGGGTTCCGTTTTAGCCTCAGGGGTATAGAGTCTTTTAATAATGAAATTTTTATCCACAGGCATTTAAGTCCAGCAAGGGGCATGCGGGCGGCAGGTTGTGGTGGGCTGCTCTTGGATATTGCTTCGGGAGTTGCCTATTGCTTCATGTCGTTGGTGTGCGTAAACTGGACCATCTCGAGGGCAACATGACAGCTCAGAGGCTATCTCTGTTGCTATGCGGACACATGGATTTGGGCCTGTGTCCGTGGGAGTTTGCGCGTTCTCCCCGTGGTTGCGTGGGTTTCCTCCGGGTGCTCCGGTTTCCTCCCACATCCCAAAAATGTGCTTTTAGGCTGATTGATTGGATAACAAATTGTCCCTATATTGGACCTCCCTGATCCTCACACATTAGGCATAGACTAAAATCATGAATAGGTCACTGACAATGGGACGGCGGCGCGGGCTCGTTGGGCCGAAGGGCCTGTTTCCCGTGCTATGTTGTTCTTTGTTCTTTGTTCTATTATACTCCATTGCCAGATCCTTGCCCACTCGCTCAGTCTATCCAAATCTCTCTGCAGACTTTCTGCGTCCTCCACGCAGTTCACTTTTCCACTCATCTTCATATCATCAACAAACTTTGTTACCCTACACTCAGCCCCCTGTTCTAGATCGACATTTTAGCATGACCAAGCAACCAAACCCACACATCCTTGGGCAGTGGGAGTAAGCCAGAACATCTAGTGGAAACCCACACAGACATGGATAGAATGTGTAAACTCCACACAGACAGTGACCCGAGGCCGGAATTGAATCCGGTCCCTGGCACTGCCAGGCAGCAGTGCTAACCACTGTGCCACCATGCTGCCCGGCAGTACTGATCACTTGTTCTGCAGGAGTTGCCTCTCCCCTAGCCAAGCTGTTCCAGTACAGCTACAACACTGGCATCCAGCCATCAATGTGGAACGTCTCCCGGCTATTTCCTGTACACAAGAAACAGGACAAATCTTATCCAGCCAATTGCCGCCCTATCATCCTACTCTCAATCTTGGAGGGGGAACCTACGGTGGTGATGTTCCCAGTTATCTGCTGCCCATATCCCTCTAGATTGATATTGGGAGATGCTGTCTATGAAGCCTTGGTGAGTTACTGCAGTGCATCTTGTAGATGGTGCATACTGCTGCCACTGTTCATCAGTAGTGGAGGGATTGGATGTTTGGGGCTGCTTTGACCTGGATAGTGTTGAGTTTCTTGAGTGTCGTTGGAGATGCACCCATCCAGGCAAGTGGAGACTATTCCATCACACTCTTGACTTGTGCCTTGTAGATGCTGGACAGGCTTTAGGGAGACAGGAGGTGAGTTACTCGCCGCAGGATTCCCAGCCTTTGAGCTGCTCCTGTAGCCACAGTATTATGGCTTCAGTTCAATTTCTGCTCAATGGTAAAACTCTATGATATTTTAGTGGGAGATTCAGCATTGGTAAATCCATTGAATGGGGAAGGTCATTTATGTGGCCTGACTGTTACTTGCCTTTTGTCAGCCCAGACCTGGCTATTATCCGGGTTTTGTTTCATCGTCATGGACTGTTTCAGTGTCTGATGAGTGGTGAATAGTGCTGAGCGCTGTGTAGTCATCAGCGAACTTCTGACCTTGACAGATTGAAAATCATAGAAATCATAGAAACCCTACAGTGCCGAAAGAGGCCATTTGGCCCATCGAGTCTGCACTGACCAAAATCCCATTCCCTATCCCCAAAACCCTACATATTTACCCGCTAATTCCTCTAATCTACACATCTCAGGACACTAAGGGGCAATTTTAGCATGGCCAATCAACCTAACTGCATATTTTTGGATTGTGGGAGGAAACCGGAGCACCTGGAGGAAAATGATGAGCTAGAAACATAGAAACATAGAACATTACAGCACAGTACAGGCCCTTCGGCCCTCTATGTTGTGCCGAGCTATATCCAAACCTAAGAACATAAGAACATAAGAAATAGGAGCAGGAGTAGGGCCATCTAGCCCTTCGAGCCTGCCCCGCCATTCAATAAGATCATGGCTGATCTGTCGTGTCTCAGTTCCACTTTCTCGCCCTTTCCCCATAACCCTTAATCCCCTTGCCTACCAAATACCTATCAACCTGCGTCTTAAATATATTCAGCGAGGCAGCCTCCACCACTTCAATGGGCAGAGAATTCCAGAGATTCATCACCCTTTGAATGAAGAAGTTCCTCCTCAACTCCATTCTAAACCGCCCCCCCTTTATCTTGAGGCTGTGCCTCAAGATCAGTCTATCCCACTCCCTATCATTCCGGAGTGCTCCATGTGCCTATCCAATAACCGCTTGAAAGTTCCTAAAGTGTCTGACTCCACTATCACAGCAGGCAGTGCATTCCACACCCCATAGAGGAATAGAAACTTCATTGCAGCGTTACTGTAAGCCTACTTGTGACATTAGCAAACTTTAAAAAATGAAGTGAGTAAGATTGTTTTCACCCAGAGATTGGTTGGAGTCTGGAATGAGCTTCCTGAGAGGGTGGTGGAGGCAAGTTCAATTCAGAATGGAATTAGATTGTTGTCTGAAAAGATAAAATGTGCAGGGTTGGGGAGGCGGTGGGTAAGGCAGGAGAGTGGGACTGGGTAGAAGGCTTTCTCAGAGGGTCAGTGTAGACTCGGTGGGCTGAATGGCCTCCTTCTGTTGTACTGTTTCTGTGATTTTTTGGAAGGAAGGTCATTGATGAAACAGCTGAAGATGTTTGGGCCTCGGACACTGTCCTGAGGAACTCCTGCAACGGTGCCCTAGAGCTGAGATGATTGACTTCCAACCACCACAACCATCTTCCTTTGTGCCAGGTGTGACTTCATGATGTGGAGATGTTGGCGTTGGACTGGGGTGGGCACAGTAAGAAGCCTCACCAGGGTAAAGTCCAACAAATTTGTTTGGAAACAAGACCTTTTGGAGCGCTGCTCCTTCATCAGGTATGACTTCAACCAGCGGAGAGCTTTCCCTCTAATTCCCATTGACTCCAGCTTTTCTAGAGTTAAGAACATAAGAAATAGGAGCAGGAGTCGGCCATCTAGCCCCTCGAGCCTGCCCCGCCATTCAATAAGATCATGGCTGATCTGAAGTGGATCAGTTCCACATTCCCGCCCTCTCCCCATAACCCTTAATCCCCCTGTCTATCAGAAACCTATCTACCTGTGAGTTAAATATATTTAGCAAGGCAGCCTCCACCACTCCAGGGTCCTTTAATGCCACACTCAGTCAGACACTGTCTTGATGTCAATATTAATGAGGTTCTCAGTGTGAAATGGGGGTGGGATTCTCTGGCTGCGCTCACCTGAAAACCAGAGATTCCGCCTGACTTCAGTGGATCTTGACCTGGTCCTCCGCAATTCCAGTGGCAGGCGGACTGGGAGCATTCCAGCCTGGGTGTGACTTCCCGCTCAGCACTGTGACTCCACCGCAGTTAGCCTCCGGAGTTTGCCGCCATCTGCAATTCCCACATTTTCCGAAACTTGGAAGGACACATTGGAGCACCTCATGGTCACCTCTGGAGACATGGAATTCCTATTGTGCAGAAGGAGGCCATTCATCCTCTCGAGTTTTCACCAACAACAACCCCACCCAAGCTTTATCCCCATACTAATTTAGCAATTTGGTATGGCCAATCCATCTGACCTGCAAATCTTTGGACTGTGCGAGGAAACTGGAACACCCGGAGGAAACTCACGCAGACACAAGGGGGGAAGCATACAAATTCCGCACAGACAGTCACCCAAGGCCAGATCCGGGTCCCTGGCACTATGAGGCTAACCACTGTATCACTGCGCTCCCTACAATCTATCTAGGTCACCGTTTACTGTACAGACTGCCAAGATGGTTTACCACCGTATTCTCAAAGGAGATTGGGAATAAATGATTGGAACTGTGCCAGTGACGGTTACATCCTGAAAAGGAGTCATAAAAAAATAATTTATGGTGCTACATTTTCCAGATAGGAAACTGAACTGGATATTTCTCAGATAGTTTCAGCAAATATTGTACAGCTGACCACAAAAATGAGTGCTGTGTTTTTTTAGTGGCTCTTGGTATGGACTAACCTTAACCATTGGCCAAGATTGTACTAAATTGGTCTCGTTTTGAAATTTTACAGAATGTGAAAACTATTTTGCTAACCCAATAAAAGCTATTAACAAAAAGTAGAGTTTTATACAAAGTAGTTACAACACATGAAACTAGCCAACTCACCCATCTCAGCATTCAGATCATTCTGTTCAAACCTATCCTCCCTGATCCTATGTACCATCAGAGTCTTTTCTTTGATCCAACTATTCAATTTATTTATAGAATCCCTACAGTGCAGAAAAGGAGGCCATTCGGCCCATTGAGTCTGCATTGAACACCAATTCTATCCAGGCCCTATCCCCGTATTCCCATACATCTATTCTGTTAATACCCCTGACACTAGGGGCAAATTTGCATGCTAACCAACCCTGTTTTTAGCGAGATGGATGAAGGATGAGTGAGGCCATTTAGTATGTAGACTGGGAGAGGGAGAGTGCACCAGAACAGGAGCCCATAGAAAGCTGGGAAAGTATGCCAACAACCATCTTGAAATGCTCTTGATGTGGTGGGTAAAAGCTACACAAGCAGGAAGAATGCCCAGTGGGGGGAACCACTACAATGGAAAAATACATCTGCTGATGTACAATAAAATCTAAAATAAAGGGAAAACATCAAACCACATACAAGAAGTGGAAGAATCATAGAAAATGGAAATATTTTTCCTCGTGGGCAAGGTTTTAGAAAAAATTATTCGGGATAGGATTTATAGTTATTTGGAGAGTAATGAGTTGATTAGAGATAGTCAGCATGGTTTTGTAGCGGGTAGGTCATGCCTTACTAACCTTATCGAGTTCTTTGAGAAAGTGACCAAAGAGGTGGATAGGGGTAAGGCAGTTGATGTGGTATATATGGATTTTAGCAAGGCGTTTGATAAGGTTCACCATGGTAGGCTTCTGCAGAAAATGCAGATGTATGGGATTGGGGGTGATCTAGGGAATTGGGTCAGGAATTGGCTAGCAGATAGGAGGCAGAGGGTGGTGGTTGATGGTAAATATTCATCATGGTGTTCGGTTACGAGTGGTGTGCCTCAGGGATCTGTTTTGGGGCCACTGCTGTTTGTAATTTTTATTAATGATCTAGATGAGGATATAGTTGGATGGATTAGTAAATTTGCTGATGACATCAAAGTCGGAGGTGTGGTAGATAGTGATGAAGGATGTCATAGTTTGCAGGAAGACTTAGACAGGTTGCAGAGCTGGGCCGAGAGGTGGCGGATGGAGTTTAATGCGGAGAAGTGTGAGGTAATTCACTTTAGTAGGAATAACAGATGTGTCGAGTATAGGGCTAACGGGAGGACTTTGAATAGTGTGGAGGAGCAGAGGGATCTAGGTATATGTGTACATAGATCCCTGAAAATTGGGAGTCAAGTAGATAAGGTTGTTAAGAAGGCATACGATGACTTGGCGTTTATTGGTAGGGGATTGAATTTAGGAGCTGCAGCGTCATGTTGCAACTGTACACAACTCTGGTACAGCTGCACTTGGAGTACTGTGTGCAGTTCTGGTCCCCACATTACAGGAAGGATGTGGAGGCTTTGGAGAAGGTGCAGAGGAGGTTTACCAGGATGTTGCCTGGTATGAAGGGGAGGTCCTATGAGGAGAGACTGAGGGATTTGGGGTTGTTTTCGCTGGAAAGAAGGCGGCTAAGAGGGGATCTTATTGAAACATATAAGATGATTAGAGGTTTTGATAGGGTGGATAGTAATAGCCTTTTTCCTCGGATGGAGAAATCTAGCACGAGGGGGCATGGCTTTAAATTAAGGGGGGGGTAGTTATAGAACTGATGTCAGGGGTAGGTTCTTTACCCAGAGGGTGGTGAGGGATTGGAATGCCCTGCCTGCTGCAGTTGTAAATGCGCCAAGTTTGGGGGCGTTTAAGAGATCTGTGGATAGGTTTATGGACAAAAAGGGATTGGTTTAGGTTAGTGGGTCATTGTTTTTGTAACTGGTCGGTGCAACATCGTGGGCCGAAGGGCCTGTTCTGCGCTGTAATGTTCTATGTTCTATGTTCGGGGAGGTAAATGAAATTAAATACTTGAGCATTAAATTTTAAGTGGATGGACGTTGACAGAGTTTAAATTAGACACAGTGGCAGGAGTTTCTGTTTTATCTAACAAAGTAAAATGGCTTAAACACATCACACTACAATCTTTATCTATCAAACAATGGGGTCCAAGCTGGACCACAGTGAAATTCATAGACCAACCCGTGGCAAAATTGTCGTACATAGAACATAGAACATTACAGCACAAACAGGTCCTTCGGCCCTCGAGTTGCGCCGATCACATCAACCCCACCAATCTATAGACCTATCTATAACCCCCAATCCCATTAAACCCCATATACTCATCCAGAAGTCTTTTAAAAGACCCCAGCGAGTTCGCCTCCACCACCGACGACGGCATCCGATTCCATTCACTCACCACCCTCTGAGTGAAAAACTTACCCCTAACATCACCTCTGTACTTCCCTCCCCGCACCTTAAATCTGTGTCCTCTCGTAGCGACCATTTCAACCTGGGGAAATAGCCTCTGAGAGTCCACCCTATCTATTCCTCTCAACATTTTATAAACTTCTATCAGGTCGCCTCTCAACCTTCGCCTCTCCAGGGAAAAGAGTCCCAGCTCCCTCAACCTATCTTCATAAGGCATGCCTCCCAGTCCAGGCAACATCCTTGTAAATCTCCTCTGCACCCTTTCAATAGCTTCTACGTCTTTCCTATAGTGAGGCAACCAGAACTGCGCACAGTACTCCAATTGAGGCCTGACGAGGGTCCTGTAAAGTTGCAGCATTACCTCCCGACTCCTAAACTCAATCCCTCGATTAATGAAGGCCAGTACACCATACGCCTTCTTGACCACCTCCTCCACCTGCGAGGCCGATTTAAGAGTCCTGTGAACCCGGACCCCGAGATCCTTCTGCTCTTCAACGCTACTAAGACTCCTGCCCTTAATAGTGTCCTCGTTCATCCCGTTGGTTCTGCCGAAATGGACGACTACACATTTATCCGCGTTGAAGTCCATCTGCCACTTCTCCGCCCATTCCTGCATCCTATCTATGTCGTGCTGCAACTTTTGACATCCTTCCAGACCATCCACAACACCGCCGACCTTCGTGTCATCAGCGAACTTGCTAACCCATCCCTCCACTTCCTCATCCAGGTCATTTATGAAAATGACAAACAGCAAGGGTCCCAGAACAGATCCCTGGGGCACCCCACTGGTGACTGACCTCCATTCCGAAAAAGACCCATCCACAACCACTCTCTGCCTTCTGCAGGCAAGCCAGTTCTGGATCCACAAGGCCAAAGGCCCTTGGATCCCATGCCCTCTCACCTTCTCAAGAAGCTATCTTCTCAAAGATAGAGAAATTATTGAAACACTGTATGTCATCCAGAATCAAGAATCTTCTTTACAAAAGCAAGAAAGCATGTTTAAAATTGAAGTTTTTCTACAAAGGTGCTGAAAACACCTTTGTATTAAGGAATGTATTTCCGAGATTATGTGCAGGCTTGAGAAGACTAAAGCCATGTACGGGATGAGCTAATACTAAACCTACCTTCCTGTGTACATCAGGGGAAGTCCCTCAGCCACACTTGGGCAAGGTCAAGGATGAAATTAAGAACACGTACAGCAAGGGATTTTATCACCAGTAACCTTATCAACAGGACTATTGTTCAGGGATGGCACATTCCAAAACCAAATGGATCAATAAGAATCGATTAAATTTTGTTGATTTAACTCAAATCAGTGGAATGTGAGGTCGATGCCATGGACTCAGTGCATGAGAGTCTTTCCAAACTGGCCAAGAGTACTCAGTTCACCAAATCATAGAATCCAAATTAGATGCAAACAGTGCAACTCTGGACAAAGAATCCACATTGCTGTTTACTTTTGTAACATCGCTCAGTTGTTATTACTGAAATAGGTTATCATTTGGAATTGTGTCAACTCACCTCTGAAATTTTCCAGAGAGCAATGTCTCCCACTCTAAGAAGGTATGGACGGAGTAATGTGCCATAGAACATAGAAAAAATCTACAGCACAAACAGGCCCTTCAACCCACAAGTTGCACCGATCATATCTCTACCTACTAGGTTTACCTATAACTCTCAATCCTATTAAATCCCATATACTCATCCAGAAGTCTTTTAAAAGACCCCAGCGAGTTCGCCTCTACCACCACCGACGACGGCAGCCGATTCCACTCACTCACCACCCTCTGAGTGAAAAACTTACCCCTGACATCTCCTCTGTACCTGCTCCCCAGCACCTTAAACCTGTGTCCTCTCGTAGCGACCATTTCAGCCCTGGGAAATAGCCTCCGAGAATCCACCCTATCTATTCCTCTCAACATTTTATACACTTATGTCATGTGGGCAACATATTTACACAAGGCTCTCCCAGGGAGGAGCACAGTCGCAGAATAGTCCTGAGAGTCTGACAGGATATGCAGGCTCAGTAAAAAGTCTGACAACACCAGGTTTAAGTGTTTACCCCAGTCCAACGCCGGCATATCCACATCATGACTACCATCGATGCAGGCTGAACATTGAATGAAAATATAAGTTTGCCAAACTCGTGGTTAAATTTCTAGGTCACATTACAAGTTCTGCGAAATAATGTGCACCCTTAGAAAGGTGATGAGAGACAATCCTGTACTCAACGTTACTGAACTGCAGAGATTGCTCAAGATGCTGAATAAACCATTCCAACAGAGTCAACAGTGCTCCTGAAATGTGGACCAGTAAAATGTTTTCAAGATACTCAAAAATCTTTTAATTTCCAGTGAAATTCTAGCACATTAACACTCAGGGTTACAAACAGGTCTGGGTGCAGTATTATTTCAGATACAGAGAGAGACGGTAGACCAGTTTACTGTACCTCAGTCATCTACAGACGAAGAGCTACAATTGAGATGGAAGCATTGGCAGCAACATGGGTGTGTGAGAAATGTTTGGGTGATGTGATGAGACGGAGGTCTGAACTGGAACAGACCATAAATCATTAGTCACTCACTGCTTACCATTCAAGGTGGATTGATGTGAACAAATCGTACAGCATCACCGCGGAAACAGTCACATTATCACAGAAAAGATTTAATATAACACGTGGCATTTTCCTCGGATGGAGAAAGCTAGCACGAGGGGGCATGGCTTTAAATTAAGGGGTGGTAGTTATAGGACGGATGTCAGGGGTAGGTTCTTTACCCAGAGGGTGGTGAGGGACTGGAATGCCCTGCCAGCTGCAGTTGTAAATGCACCTAGTTTGGGGGCGTTTAAGAGATCTGTGGATAGGTTTATGGATGAAAAGGGATTGGTTTAGGCTAGTGGGTCATTGTTTTTGTAACTGGTCAGCGCAACATCGTGGGCCGAAGGGCCTGTTCTGTGCTGTAATATTCTATGTTCTATTATAAGAACCCTGTCAGACCCCACTTGGAGTACTGTGTGCGCAGTTCTGGTCACCTCACTATAGGAAAGACGTAGAAGCTATTGAAAGGGTGCAGAGGAGATTTACAAGGATATTGCCTGGATTGGGAGGCATGCCTTATGAAGATAGGTTGAGGGAGCTGGGACTCTTTTCCCTGGAGAGACCAAGGTTGAGAGGCGACCTGATAGAGGTTTATAAAATGTTGAAAGGAATAGATAGGGTGGATTCTCGGAGGCTATTTCCCAGGGCTGAAATGGTCGCTACGAGAGGACACAGGTTTAAGGTGCTGGGGAGCAGGTACAGAGGAGATATCAGGGGTAAGTTTTTCACTCAGAGGGTGGTGAGTGAGTGGAATCGGCTGCCGTCAGTGGTGGTGGAGGCGAACTCGCTGGGGTCTTTTAAAAAACTTCTGGATGAGTATATGGGGTTTAATGGGATTGGGAGTTACTAATAGTTCTATGGCTTGGTAGGTATGGATATGATCGGCGCAACTTGTGGGCCGAAGGGCCTGTTTGTGCTGTAGTGTTCTGTGTTCTATGTTCTATTACAGACATTATGGTGGCAGACAATGGTCCATAATTTCAAAATTTTGCAATGAAATACGGATTCATTGTGTAACCCTCTCAAGCAATTGGAAAACTGAGACAGGTATACAAACCGTCTCGGTGAAGAAGAATGAAGATCTAAATTCAATTCTTCTGAGTTACTGAAACAAAATGCTTTTTCACCATTGGAGTTGTTAATGGAAAGGCGATTGTGTTGAGTATAGTGCTAACGGGAGGACTTTGAATAGTGTGGAGGAACAGAGGGATCTAGGTGTATGTGTACATAGATCCCTGAAAGTTGGGAATCAAGTAGATAAGGTTGTTAAGAAGGCATACGGAGTTTTGGCGTTTATTAGTAGGGGGATTGAATTTAGGAGTCGCAGCGTCATGATGCAACTGTACACAACTCTGGTGCGGCCGCACTTGGAGTTTTGTGTGCAGTTCTGGTCCCCACATTACAGGAAGGATGTAGAGGCTTTGGAGAGGGTGCAGAGGAGGTTTGCCAGGATGTTGCCTGGTATGGAGGGGAGGTCCTATGAGGAGAGACTGAGAGATTTGGGGTTGTTTTCACTGGAAAGAAGGCGGCTAAGAGGGGATCTCATTGAAACATATAAGATGATTAGAGGTTTAGACAGGGTAGATAGTGATAGCCTTTTTCCTAGGATGGAGAATGCTAGCACGAGGGGGCACGATTTTAAATTAAGGGGGGGTAGTTATAGGACAGATGTCAGGGGTAGGTTCTTTACCCAGAGGGTGGTGAGGGACTGGAATGCCCTGCCAGCTGCAGTTGTAAATGCACCTAGTTTGGGGGCGTTTAAAAGATCTGTGGATAGGTTTATGGATGAAAAGGGATTGGTTTAGGCTAGTGGGTCATTGTTTTGTAACTGGTCGGCGCAACATCGTGGGCCGAAGGGCCTGTTCTGCGCTGTAATGTTCTATGTTCTATGTTCTATGATTGAGAACACAACTTCCAGAGGTCAGGGTTCAAACCCAGGAGGAAGTGATAAGTGGCTGATAGGGATGAGGATGAGGAGTTTGCAAATGGAATGGAGAAGACACAGTCAAACTTAAATATCCTGTCAATACGAGGACAGGTTCCGGGCGATGCCCATAGTTGTGAGCAAGGTGGAAATGGACACGAGGGCAACAATATCATTGATCCCAGAGTCAATATCCAATGCAAAGTTAAATGGTCTTCCCTTGGAATCTGAGAACACTATCCTAAGGATACATACGGAACAGTTAGTGTCCCTGAAGAGCAATGTCTCAGCCAAGGTATAGCTGAGGGATCAGTGTGCGTGGCTGCCTCTGTATGTGTGAAGGATGATAATCCCACAGTGGTTGGATGATCTTGGTTGAAGCAATCAGAGTTGAACTGGGGACTGGTGAATCGACTCGTGGGATCTTGTTCGAGTCTGAATGATAATTTGGAGAAATGTAAGGAGATGCGGGATTCTACCGCCTCGCTCAAACTGAAATGGTAAAATTCCACCCAAGGTTAATGGACCTTTCCATTGTCCTGTCCTCCCCTGCTCTGCTTCCCGTGGAGCGGTAAAATTCCAGCAAAGGTGTTTAATGGAATCCCGGGGGAGATGAAAAGAGTTAAAGTGAGATTACGGCTGGAGGCAGGGAAGGGTGCAAAGGCACATCCTGTATCGTATGCAATTAAACCCAAAGTGGAGGCCAAACTGGAGAGATTAGTAATGTTGGGGGTGTTGGAGCCAGTGGCTATAAGTCACACCCATCATTTCTGTAATGAAGACCGAAGGCTCAGTGAGGCTATGTTGGAATTTTAAAGTGACAGTGAATCCTGATTTATGTGCTGATCGATATCTGCTGCACCTTATTGTTTATTAGCCTTGCTGGTGGTCAGAGATTTACCAGAATATAGAACATAGAACATTGAACACTACAGCACAAACAGGCCCTTCGGCCCACGAGTTGCGCCGATCACATCAACACCTACCAACCTACAGACCTATCTATAACCCCCAATCCCATTAAACCCCATATACTTATCCAGAAGTCTTTTAAAAGACCCCAGCGAGTTCGCCTCCACCACCGACGACGGCAGCCGATTCCATTCACTCACCACCCTCTGAGTGAAAAACTTACCCCTAACATCACTTCTGAACTTCCCTCCCTGTACCTTAAATCTGTGTCCTCTCGTAGCAACCATTTCAACCCGGGGAAATAGCCTCTGAGAGTCCACTCTATCTATTCCTCTCAACATCTTATCAGGTCGCCTCTCAACCTTCGTCTCTCCAGGGAGAAGAGTCCCAGCTCCCTCAACCTATCTTCATAAGGCATGCCTCCCAGTCCAGGCAACATCCTTGTAAATCTCCTCTGCACCCTCTCAATAGCTTCTACATCTTTCCTATAGTGAGGCGACCAGAACTGCGCACAGTACTCTAAATACACAAGTGTATTTGCAGGTGGGGATGACTGACGCCTCTCAGCCACCATATTATCCATTATCTGAGGGAACAGAGAACCCAACAATGTGCAGGAAGAGGAACCTCTATAGATTGTTTCATCGAGACTACACTCGTTGGAGAGGAACCTAAGGCCGGTTCCAGTTCCCAGAAAAAACACCCACAGGGTCATCGTTCTCCCTGATTAGATGGAGGTCAGTATGGGGACTGTACCGTTCCGTCAGCGGAACTGGAAAATGCCAGCCATAAACAAGGAATAGTGTTCTCAGATTCCCAGGGAAGACTGTGGGTTCTTCACTGAGTGCCTGTATTACGTAAATAGAAAAAAAAATGTACAATTGTATGTAGATAATTTTAGTACGTTGTTTTTATGCATGACTGTTATTTAGGGGGAGGAGCTTTATGCATGTTGGGGCGTAGCCCCTTTAAGGGATGGGTCAGGAGTGAGCTTTTGGGATTGGCCTTGGGTGGGCCGTGAATGTTTGGAGTGTGAAGACTGCATAAAGATGTGTTCCCCTCTGCCTGGCTGTGGAGTAGTTACTCAGGAGATCCCTCAGTACTCAGATATTTAACAATGACAATTATCAGCTGTTATTGTATTGTGATTGAAACTAGCTTTCAGAGACTGCAGTTTCAGATACTTTGAACAAAGCAAATCCAGAGAAACACCAAAACCAGCTGAACCGTTATAGCCGCAAGTCTTCAATTGTAGCCAAAGTCCTGTATTTTATCCAGCGTCTAAAACCACCTGGGAACCAGTCTCCTGTCTACATGAGGCTTCATAGCTTCACGAGAACCCATTATTTCTAAAAGGCCTTCGCTCCAATTAAAGTATCGACTCAACCAAGAAGTCATAAAGTCTGCACCGACATGCGCACTGAGTTATAAATTATATTTTTTATAGTTACAGTTTCCACTCTATTTGTATGTGATCTTTGTGTGTGTTCTGATGTGAGTGAGGTGAATGATCGAGTGGCACAGTGAGATTCTTTGGTCTCTTCTGTGGCCTGACCTGTTGCAAGAGAGAACGGAAAATTTGGCTTTCCAGCCAAAACTCCATTCAGTCTCAGCGGAACTGGAAAATGCCAACCATAAACAAGGACAGGAGACTCAAAGTGTTGTGTTTCAGAGTGAATATGTGATGATAAATCATCTTTATTTTTAAAATCATCAAAAGCTGGGATTTATTTTAAATTAGGAAAAATCAGTCAACGAAATACACAGAGTTTACACACAAACATTTGATTGGTTTGATTTATTATTGTTACATATATTGGTGTCCAGTGAGAAGTATTGTTTTTGCGTGCGTTACAGACAAACCAGAGGAATGAGGGGAGATCTCATTGAGACGTATAAGATGATGAATGGGATGGATAGGATAGAGGTGGAGAGACTCTTCCCGCTCAGAAAGGACAGTAGGACTAGGGGGCACAGCCTCAAGATAAAGGGGGGGGGCGGTTTAGAACGGAGTTGAGGAGGAACTTCTTCACTCAAAGGGTGGTGAATCTCTGGAATTCTCTGCCCGTTGAAGTGGTGGAGGCTGCCTCGCTAAATATATTTAAGACACGGGTTGATGGGTTTTTGATAGGCAAGGGGATTAAGGGTTATGGGGAGAGGGCGGGAATGTGGAACTGAGCCACGACAGATCAGCCATGATCTTATTGAATGGCGGGGCAGGCTCGAGGGGCTAGATGGCCTACTCCTGCTCCTATTTCTTATGTTCTTATGTTATTTTCTTAAAACATACCATTCATAGAGTACATAGGGGAGGGGGGAAAGAGGAGGGTGCAGAATGTAGTGTTACAGTTGTAGCTAGGGTGTGGAGAAAGATCAGCTTAATATATGGTAGGTCCATTCAAAAGTCTGATGGCAGCGGGGAAGAAGTCATTATGGACTGGACAAGATCACAAAACAATGTTTGTGCCTTTTCCTTTTCACCCAATCTCAGCACATGTTGCGGTGTATGTTTGGTAACTTGACTTTGCTGAGGCTGGACTAACTTATTTTGATCTGTGATGTTTAACTGACCAATACTGTACTGCGCTGTAATGTTCTATGTTCCATGTTCTAAATGCCTCTGTCTGTTCAATGTTGACACTCAGGCCAAATCAATTTCTTCCACTATCGTCCATTCTGAACTAGCTGAATCCCTTCAGTTCATCTGTATCATGTTTCATGACAAGTTTCCCTTGGCATTACATACTGTGTTAACATTTTTATTAATTGGATTTGTTTGACTTATCCAGTCTTAGTGCAGATCAGACCTGCAGCTGTAAGCAGCGTTTGGACTTTAGCTCAGTGCGATACAGTTATTTAAAGTCAACAGGGCAATAAACTCGAACCAGTTGTGTGTGTGTGTGTGTGATGAATCCTTAGAAATACCCAGAGGGATTAGGGTGAAAGACAATTGGGTCTTTAGATGGGAAAAGGCAAATGTTGACTGAGGTGGACATCACTGTTAATGCTGATTGAAGAATCAGATTGAAGATGTGGCAATCTGATCTTGGAGTCAGAAAGTTGTGCAGTTAAATCCAACTGCAGACTCTGAGCAAATAATTAGTGCAAGAGTTCAGGCAAAGTTAAACCCTTTCTGCTCTGTGAGATGGATATAAAAATCTTGTGGCACTATTCAGAGAACAGCAGAGTTCCCCATAGTGTCCTGGCCCTTAACCCAAATCACCAAAAACAAATATTTTCGATATTGTCATGAAGGATTTTCTGGGAGTTTATATATGCAAATTGGCTGTCTTATTTCCTCCTACATTTAAAAATTACTTCATTGGGTCTAAAGGAATGTCCTGTGATTCATAAAAGATGCTTTTTAAATGCAAGCTTTTTTTGCTTAATCAGGAGTTAGTATAATAGGTGGAGGAACTTAAAAAATGAGAAATATCCATTGGATCACCAACAAGATTCCCAATGGGATGAGGAATTCCAAGCTGAAGATCTCGGAAGTGGATGAAGAAAGAGGCAATATTTTCAGGATTGGGCAGAGGGGAGAAGGAAGAAGAGGTGGCAATGATGACAGAATGGCCTCCCTGTGCTGTACTTCAGACTAGAAAGTTGAGCAAACTTTCTTGAAAAAGGATTTCACCCTTTCCAAAGATGTGTGGGTTAGGTTGATTGGCCATGCTAAGAAATTGCCCCTTAGTGTCCAGGGATGTGTAGGATAGAGAGATTAGTGGGTATAATATGTAGGCATATGGGGGTAGGGCCGGGTGGGATTGTGTTCAGTGCAGACTCGATGGGCCGAAGGGCCTCTTTCTGCACTGTAGGGTTCTATGTTCTATGTTCTCTCTCTGTTTGCCACAGAACCCAAGCATTTTCCTGGTGGGTACTGGTCCACAGCATGGCAAGTAGTAATCGGAAAAACAACCGTGGCACATTACTGAGGGTCTGTTGATACAGTGATGGGAGCTTGTTCAACAGGAAAGATTTGCATTTCTATAACACCTTTCCTAACCTCAGAATTCTCTAAAGTGCTTCAGAGGCAAGTACTCCTGATGTTCAGCCTCGATTGGGTTATAAGGTTGTCCCACTATAGTAAGGGCCAGGTAATCTATCTTTAAGCAATGCTAATTGTGGATTATTGGCCCTGATGCCACAGGTAACTTGCCAGCTCTTCTTCGAAATAATGTTTTGGAATCTTTTAAACCCACTAAAAGGAGAGTACCTTTTTAGTTTATTTATTAATGTCACAAGTCGGCTTACATTAACACTGCAATGAAGTCACTGTGAAAATCCCCTGGTCGCCCACACTCTGGCGCCTGTTCGACTACACTGAGGGAGAATTTAGAATGGTCAATGCGCCTAACCAGCACATCTTTCGGACTGTGGGAGAAATCTGGGGGAAATGTTGAGAGGTATAGATAGGGTGAATTCTCGGAGGCTATTTCCCAGGATCGCTACGAGAGGACACAGATTTAAGGTGCGGGGAGGGAAGTACAGAGGTGATGTCAGGGGTAAGTTTTTCACTCAGAGGGTGGTGAGTGAGTGGAATCGGCTGCCGTCGGTGGTGGTGGAGGCGAACTCGCTGGGGTCTTTTAAGAGACATCTGGATGAGTATATGGGATCTAATGGGATTGGGGGTTATAGATAGGCCTGGTAGGTAGGGATATGATCGACGCAACTTGTGGGCTGAAGGGCCTTTCATAGAATTTCATAGAACCCGACAGTGCAGAAAGAGGCCCTTCGGCCCATCGAGTCTGCACCGAACACAATCCCACCCAGGCCCTACCCCCATATCCCTACATATTATACCCACTAATCCCTCTAACCTACACATCCCTGGACACTAAGGGGCAATTTCTTAGCATGGCCAATCAACCTAACCTGCACATCTTTGGACCGTAGGAGGAAACCAGAGTACCTGGAGGAAACCCACGCAGTCATGGGGAGAATGTGCAGACTCCACACAGACAGTGACCCAAGCCGGGAATCGAACCCAGGTCCCTGGCACTGTGAGGCAGCAGGGCTAACCCACTGTGCCACTCTTCCACCCTAATGTCTTACCCAAAAGACAATACCTCCAACAGTGTAGCAATCCCTCAGTACTGAATCTGGACTACCAGCCTAGATTGAATGCTCAAGTTTCTGGAATGGGATTTAACTCCATGACTGCGGTTAATAATCGAGCAACAGCTGGCACAGACCGAACTCACCGTCTGCTGGGTCAATGCTCCCAGTTATCAATGCCTAACTCTGACACAGCGAATGTGGAGAGTAACTAAGGAGCATGAGGTGGAAATTGGAGTATCAGCAGTGTTGTCAATTGGACAATCGAAGGCACAGGATAAAGAGTCTTGCAAAGTTCACCTTCTTAATACGAACTCAAGAGAAACTCTGAGCATTTGCCATCTGCCATTTGCAACAGACACGTATCAGTTATAGATAGCCACAGGTTTCATGTCAGCTATTTATAGATCTGACAAGACCATGCATGGTAATATTAACTTATGGCATCAAATGCAAATGGAGAGATGCATACTGCAACCGTAGCCTCCCGAAATACGATCTTTATGTTCTAACCACGTCAGGTGGAAGGGCTCGAGGTTCCTGAATGTTGGGCAAAAAAATAAATTGAGAACAGAGAGTTAAACACACAATCTTCTTTTAATTTAAACTATTTCAAATATGCAAAATAATTTCATGTAAATCATCGAACCCCTACAGTGCAGAAGGAGGCTATTGAGCCCATCAAGCCTTTGCTAGAACACATGTAGAATCCTACAGTGCAGAAACAGGCCATTTGGTCCATCGAGTCTGCACCTACCGCTACCCCAGCTAGGTCCTATCCCCACATATTTACCCACTAATCCCTCTAACCTACACATCCCAGGGCACTAAGGGAAATTTAGCATGGCCAATCAACCTTGCCCACACATCTTTGGACTGTGGGAGGAAACTGGAACACCCAGAGGAAACTGACACAGACACAGGGAGACTCCACATCGACCCAAGCCAGGATTTGAACCCAGGTCCCTGGAGCTGTGAAGCAGCAATGCTAACCACTGTGCTACCGTGCCGCCCATACTGTCAAGAATCCCACCCAGGCCCTATTCTCTTAACCCCGCTGACACTAAAGGGCAATTTAGCTTGGCCAATCCACCTAACCGGCACATCTTTGGATTGTGGGAGCAAACTGGAGCTCCCGGGGGAAACCCATGCGGACATGGGGAGAACGTGCAAATTCCACACAGCCCATCACCCGAGGCTGGATTTGAATCCGGGTCCCTGGCGCTGTGAGGCAGCAGTGTCAACCACTGTGCCTTATATACAAATTGGCTGCCTTAGTTAAGCGTCCTATGTATTTACCAAAAGTTTACAATGATGCTAAACTTTAGAATTAAACAAAAATCATTATCAGGATCTGGACATCACTGCTTAAACCAACAATTGCTGCCACCATTGCCCTTGTAGTGAGGTGCCTTCTCGAGGTGCCTTCTTGTGAGGGTGGTGAGGTGCAGTCCGTGTGATGTAGGCACCCCCACAATGTGGTTAGGGAAGCCCAGCCCCTGGTGTCCATTACTGGTGGTGTGTCCATGTTTGCTGTTAGCAGCAGTTCTGCTCAGTTCAGCCTCCTCTTTATTTTTTGTCCTCATTTTGTTTAGCACCACTCTCTCCTTTCGCTCCATCTATCCTTCCTTCTACTCAACTTTTCCCTCCCTTCCTCGACCTGATTGTTACATCTTTAACTTTTCTCCAGTTCTGCATTTTGACATACATTTCAATAAGAAAAATGAGGAGATCATATATTACTTGGAAAATGGAGTACAAGGACTAGGAATACAAATATACAAATCTCTTGAAGCTATGACACAGTTTAATAATTAAAGTTTTATTTCTAGAGGGATAGAGTGACTAAATTTGCATTTCACCTTGATTAGAACACACATGGAGTACTGTCTGCAGTTCTAATCACCATATTAGTAAAAGAACAGAGATGCACTAGAGAGAACGCAAAAAATATCCACCAGGATGATATCAGATGTTAAGTTTATACACATCAGGAAAAGGTAAACAGTCTGAGTCCCTTTTCTGGAAAAGACAAGGCTGAGGGGTGACCTAATCACAGAAACATAGAACCATGGAATCCTTACAGTGAAGGAGGCCATTTGGTCCATTGAGCCTGTGCCGATAACAATCTCCCCCAGGCTCTATCTCCATAACCTCACATATTTACCCTACTAACCTCCCTGGCATCGCCCTAACACTAAAGAGCTATTTAGCACCAATCAACATGACCCACACATTTTTGGACTTTAGAAGTGTTTAAATTTGTGAAAGATTAACCAGCACAGTGGTTAGTGTTGCTGTGTCACAGCACCAGGGACCCGGGTTCAATTCTGGCCTTGGGTGACTGTGTACAGTTTTCTCCCCGCTGTCTTTATGGGTTTCCTCCGGGTGCTCCGGTTTCCTCCCACAGTCCAAAGATGTCCCGGTTAAGTGAATTGGCCGTGCTAAATAACCCCTTATTGTCTCAGGATGTGGGGTTACGGGGGATGGGGTAGGCCTGGGTAAGATGCTCTTTGGGTGAGTTGGTGCAGACCCAATGGGCCGAATGGCCTCCCTCTGGGTTCGATGACTTTGATGGAGTAGATGTGAAGAGCCAATCATTGCTGGGGTTTCCATCCAGATACACAGCCCTATCCTACCCCCGAAAGCTGTTGGCCCAATCAGGTAACAGCTTTCACGATCACTGGATGTCCCAGAGCCAATGAAATACTTTTAAATTCAGTCACTGTCGTAATAAACTAACGTAGGAAAAACGGCAGCACGTCTGTGCATAGCAAGATCCCACAAACAGCAAAAGTAAAAGTTTATTTATTGGTCACTAAGTAAGGCTTACATTAACACCGCAATGAAGCTACTGTGAAATTCTCCCAGTTGCCATAATCCAACGCCTGTTCGGGTCAATGCATCTAACCATCAGACTGTGGAAGGAAGCCAGGGCACCCAGGGGAAACCCATACAGACACAGGGAGAACATACAAATTCCATGCAGACAGTGACCCAAGCCAGGAATTGAACCCAGGTCCCTGGCAATGAGAAGCTGCAGTGCTATCCACTGTGATATGCTCAAGTTATCTGTTTTATTGATGTTGGTATTAACCAGGACATCAGGGAGAATCCCTCTGTTCTTCTTCTACGTATTTGTTGGGATCTTTTAGATCCACCCGAACAGGCAAGAGGGATCTCCTCTTTAATATCTCATCTGAAAGACAGCCAATACTCCCTTGGTACTATGCTATTGGCCTGGATTTCTTTGTTCACGGCCTGGAGTGTGGCTCCGAGACCTGAGTGCTGCCCATGCAATAGCTGATATGTGTAAATGTATTACCGATACACAGTGTATTACTGATGGAGCGCTGCATTGTTGGAGGGGTCATTTTTCGAAGCAGAAGTGGACTGACGCCTTGTCTGATCTGGTGACAGAGATTCACCTTAACTGGAATCCCTTCTCTAACTCCACAACAAATTTTTGCAAATGGACAACACTTTCATCAACAGATAGGTTATCAATCTGGTGGAGGCGAACTCGCTGGGGTCTTTTAAAAGACTTCTGGATGAGTATATGGGGTTTAATGAGATTGAGGGTTATAGATAGGTCTGTAGGTCGATAGGTGTTGATGTGATTGGCGCAACTCGTGGGCCGAAGGGCCTGTTTGTGCTGCAGTGTTCTATGTTCAATGTTCTATGTTCTATCCAAGTGGTGACTATTGCTCAGAGAAGGCATAGAAAGGGTGCAGAGGAGATTTACAAGGATGTTGCCTGGATTGGGAGGCATGCCTTATGAAGATAGGTTGAAGAAGCTCAGCCTTTTCTCCTTGGACAGACGAGGGATGAGAGGGGACCTGATAGAGGTGTATAAGATGATGAGAGGTATTGATCAAGTGGATTCTCGGAGGCTATTTCCCAGGGCTGAAATGGTCGCTACGAGAGGACACAGGTTTAAGGTGCTGGGGAGCAGGTACAGAGGAGATGTCAGGGGTAAGTTTTTCATTCAGAGGGTGGTGGGTGCTGGGATGGGCTGCCGTCGGTGGTGGTGGAGGTGGATTCAATAGGGTATTTTATGAGACTTTTAGATAAGTATATGGAACTTAGTAAGATAGAGGGTTATAGGTAAACCTAGTAATCTCTAAGTTAGGGACACGTTCAGCACAACTTTGTGGGCCGAAGGGCCTGTTTTGTGCTGTAGTTTTTCTATATTTGTAAGTGGGCAAACCAAATTTGATGAGTAACTATTTTGGATTTTCATTCTGTTATTGGTGGTGAGACTTTGATGGAACGAGCTGAAACAGAAAACAGAATTTGAAGATGGCAAAGTAAAGATAATTGAAACAGCTTCACATTTTCAAAATATCCTGAAAATCACACACTTCCCTTTCCATCTGGGGCAATTATCAGGCCCAAATGGTGCAGAGAATCAGTATTGGGCCTACAGCTCTAGAGTACATGATGGCATGGATACGAAACTTGTATTAATGAAACCCCTCATCCCATCGCTGAGGAACAGCTCAGCGCATTGCTGAAGGTACCTCTGAAATGTACTCACTGGCTGCCAACTCATGCATGGCAAGATCCCACAAGAAGCACTAGGAAAAGAAATTAGTTTGGTGGTTTTGATGCATCTTGGGGTGGCATGGTAGCACAGTGGGTTAGCACTGCTGCTTCAGAGCTCCAGGGACCAGTGTTCGATTCCCGGTTTGGGTCACTGTCTGTGTGGAGTTTGCACATTCTCCTCGTGCCTGTGTGGGTTTCTTCCGGGTGCTCCGGTTTCCTCCCACAGTCCAAAGATGTGCGGATTAGGTTGATTGGCCATGCTAAAAAATTGTCCCTTAGTGTCCAGGGATGTGTAGGTTAGAGGGATTAGTGGGTATAATATGTAGAGATATGGGGGTAGGGCCTGGGTAGGATTGTGTTCGGTGCAGACTCGATGGGCCGAAGGGCCTCTCTCTGCGCTGTAGGGTTCTATGATCTGTCATGGGATTGTTGCTGGTGCAGGTTTGATGGGCTGAATGGCCTCCTTTTACACTAAGGGATTGCTATGATGTTTCGATGAATCCCTACAGTGCAGAAGAAGGCCATTTGGCCCAACGAGCCCACACCAACAGCAATCCCACCCAGTTCCTATCCCTGGAACCCCAAGTATTTACCCTGCTGATCCCCCTGACAGTAAGGGGCAATACACTCTGCACCTTCTCATTTTCTTCTCTATGAATGGTATGTTTTGTCTATAGCGCGCAAGAAACATAGAGTAGAACATAGAACATAGAACATTACAGCGCAGAACAGAAGAACAACACCTTTAACTGTACCCCAATACATGTGACAATAATAAAACAAATCAAATCATAGAACCCTACAGTGCAGAAAGAGGCCCTTCGGCCCATCGAGTCTGCACTGAACGCAATCCCACCCAGGCCCTACCCCCATATCCCTACATATTATACCCACTAATCCCTCTAACCTACACATCCCTGGATACTAAGGGGCAATTTCTTAGCATGGCCAATCAACCTAACGCACATCTTTGGACTGTGGGAGGAAACCGGAGCACCCGGAGGAAACCCACGCAGACATGAGGAGAATGTGCAAACTCCACACAGACAGTGACCCGAGCCGGGAATCGAACCCAGGATCCTGGAGCCTATGAAGCAGCACTGCTAACCCACTGTGCTACGGTGCACCTTAAATCAAATTTGGAGTGGCCGATCCACCTAATCTGCACAGTTCTGGGCTTGTGTATCCCTGTTGTGTGGTCATGTAGAGGGGCCGGCTTGTTTGTGGCTGTAAATCTTACAAGGGAACGTTACAATTCACTCCTGTGTTTCCAAGCTGGAATCTTACTGCCTCGCCTAGAATCGGGGGTGGGCGATGCTCACAGTTTGACATTCTCCATTGGCCTTGGGTGGGATTTTACTATCCGCGGGTGGGCAAGGCAGTAAAATTCCAGCAGTATAGTCCCCTATGTTTCATGGTTATAAATTAGAGTGTTTCTAAGGTTAAAATTCACCCTCATGGCCGTCACCCATGCCAACAAG
This sequence comes from Prionace glauca, assembly GCA_037974335.1. Lineage (NCBI taxonomy): Eukaryota > Metazoa > Chordata > Chondrichthyes > Carcharhiniformes > Carcharhinidae > Prionace > Prionace glauca. The sequence continues at coordinate 20,666,952 of CM075753.1, read as the reverse complement.
TTTTAGTTTTTAGATTAGTTTAGGGCAGCTCGGTGGCACAGTGGTTAGTGCGGCTATCTCATGGCACCAGGAACCCGGGTTCGATTCCCACTTGGGTGATTGTGTGGAGCCTCCCGTCTCTGCGTGGGTTTCCTCAGGTTCTCCAGCTTCCTCAGAAGCTGGTTACAAAGAGCAACACAGCCCGGGAAACAGGCCCTTCGGCCCAAACATTATCAGTACCCCCCTCCACCCAGGACCCCTTGTCTAATGTTTTATGGCCATCCACATTGAGGGGAACTAATCTAGGGACAATTCATTCCTGCCAATCAGCCTAAGAGCACATCTTTGGGGTGTGGGAGGAAACCGGAGCACCCGGAGAAAAACCCACGCAAGCACGGGGAGAATGCGCGAACTCCCACGGAAACCGGCCCAACATCGGGGGCCGAAGGGCCTGTACTGCGCAGTAACGTTCTATGTTAAATTCTCCCTCAGTGTACCTGAACAGACGCCAGAGTGTGGCAACTAGGGGATTTTCCCAGTAACTTCATTGCAGTGTTAATGTAAACCTATTTGTGACACTAACCAATAAACTAAATCAGCCAAATCACCCAGTGGGGCAACTGGAAATGATCGAAAATAAATTGGACTTTATTCAATTCCGGACTTTGGAATGTGCTATGTGCTGTGTAAAATCCCCCTGATTTGGGGGCTACAGCTGTATTCGAGTTCACAAGAAAGTCTGATACTCACGGGGAGTGAGTTTTGAGATTCCCGAACACAGAGTTGAGACTGAGATTAAATTGTAATCTCAGACTGGGTGGAGAGTATCAGAGGAAACATTCGACTGACCATTTGTAATCTAACCATCAGACTTCCTGTGTTATTATCTGGAATGCACAGCCTGAAATGAGGCTCGAAACTGATTCAACCAAAAACTTTAAGAAAATGTTAAGAAAACTCACACTTGGAGTACTGTGTGCAGTTCTGGTCCCCACATTACAGGAAGGATGTAGAGGCTTTGGAGAGGGTGCAGAGGAGGTTTACCAGGATGTTGCCTGGTATGGAGGGGAGATCCTATGAGGAGAGACTGAGAGATTTGGGGTTGTTTTCGCTGGAAAGAAGGCGGCTAAGAGGGGATCTCATTGAAACATATAAGATGATTAGAGGTTTAGACAGGGTAGATAGTGATAGCCTTTTTCCTAGGATGGAGAAAGCTAGCACGAGGGGGCACGACTTTAAATTAAGAGGGGGTAGTTATAGGACTGATGTCAGGGGTAGGTTCTTTACCCAGAGGGTGGTGAGGGACTGGAATGCCGTGCCTGCTGCAGTTGTAAATGCACCTAGTTTGGGGGCGTTTAAGAGATCTGTGGATAGGTTTATGGACGAAAAGGGATTGGTTTAGGCTAGTGGGTCATTGTTTTGTAACTGGTCGGCGCAACATCGTGGGCCGAAGGGTCTGTTCTGCGCTGTAATGTTCTATGTTCTATGTTCTATATATCCTTCTTGCAGAAGGATATTTTGGCCTTGGAGGGAGTGCAGAGGAGGTTCACTAGGCTGATACCGGAGATGAGGGGGTTGGACTATGAAGAGAGACTAAATAGACTGGGTCTGTACTCGTTGGAGTTTAGAAGGCTGAGTGGGGATCTTATAGAGACGTATAAGATAATGAAGGGGATGGATAGGGTAGAGGTAGAGAGATTCTTCCCGCTTAGAAAGGACAGCAGGACTAGAGGGCACAGCCTCAAGATAAGGGGGGGGGGCAGTTTAGATCGGAGTTGAGGAGGAACTTCTTCACTCAAAGGGTGGTGAATCTCTGCCCATTGAAGTGGTGGAGGTTGCCTCGCTAAATATATTTAAGACACGAGTAGATAGGTTTCTGACAGACAGGGGAATTAAGGGTTATGGGGAGAGGGCGGGAAAGTGGAACTGATCCACTGCAGATCAGCCATGATCTTATTGAATGGCGGGGCAGGCTCGAAGGGCTAGATGGCCTACTCCTGCTCCTATTTCTTATGTTCTTATGTAAGATTTAGATCCCTGCTTAATGAGAAAAGGTATGGAGCTGATGGGAAAGGAGCAGGAAATTCATTAAAGAGCTAGCATAAACAATGGGCTGAATGGCTTCCAACCTGCTTCAGCCTCAATTACTCAGAGAGGGGGAGGACAGGGCTGAGAATGGGAGAGACTGGGGATGAAAATAGTGGGGGATCAGGGATCAGAATGGTGTAGAGGGATCCTGAGGAAAAATTGCTTTTATGTCGAGAGTGTCTGGAATCCATTGCCCGGGTTGGTGGTTGAGGCAAATCTAGAATCTTTTAAAAAGTATCTGGATCTGCACCTTCAGGGCTATGGGCCAGGTACAGGAAGGAATGTAGAAAGGGCACCTCAGTGTCCTCAGGCTGGCATGAGTGATGGGCTGAATGACCTCCTTCTGTGATATACCTTTCCTTTGGTTCTATTGGGAGGGATTGGGGGTGAGAATGGGGATGAAAATGAGGGAAAAACGTGCTGAGAATGGGGAGGGGGGTGATCGTGGGTGAGAATGGGGGCAATAGGAGGTGAGAATTGGGGGAGGTGGGGGTGAGAATGGGGGAGATTGGGGGTGAGAATCTTGGTAATCGGTTGTGAGAATGGGGGAATTAGAGGTTAGAATGGTGAGACATGGGGGTGAGAGTATGGGAGATCTAGGGTAAGATTGGGGAGATCAGCTGTGAGACTGGAGGGATATCAATGATGAGGTTGGGAAGCTCAGGGTGAGAATGGTAGGGCTGTGAGGATGAGGATGTGGAGATTGTGTGTGAGGATGGTGAGGGCTGAGGGTGAGAGTAGGGATATCAGGGGTGAGGATGCTGAGGGTGAGAATGGTGAGGGTTCAGGGTGAGAATAGGGGGATCGGGGGTGAGGATGGTGAGGATTGGGGGTGAGAATGGTGAGGATTGGGGGGTGAGGATGGTGGGGATTGGGGGTGAGAATGGGGGGTCGGGGGGTGAGGATGGTGGGGATTGGGGGTGAGAATGGGGGGTCGGGGGATGAGGATGGTGGGGATTGGGGGTGAGAATGGGGGGTCGGGGGGTGAGGATGGTGGGAATCGGGGATGTGAGGGTGTAAGGGGGATTGTGGCTTCAGGGTTGAGAATGGGAGACCCAGGCACTGAGAATAGGGTGAGTGGGGGAAATAGGAGAGGCTGGGGGTGGGGGTGGGGCGGGGGGGGTGGAGAGGTAAGTGAGAATTGGGTGGCACGATGGCACAGTGGCCTCACAGCACCAGGGACCCGGGTTCAGTTCCTGGCTCGGGTCACTGTCTGTGCGAAGTTTGCACATTCTCCCCATGTCTGCCTGGGTTTCCTCCCACACTCCAAAGATGTGCGGGTGAGGTGGATTGGCCGTGCTAAATTGCCCCTTGGTGTCAGGGGGGCTAGCAGGGTAAATGTGTGGGGTTACAGGAGTAAGGCCTGGGTGGGATTGTAATCGGTACAGTCTCGATGGGCCGAATGACCTCCTTCTGTACTATAGGATTCTATGATTGTTTGATTCTTCTATGTTCCTGAAGGATGAGAATGCTGGGACAAGGAAGTGTCCTGTTGATGGGGAGGGGTGGGGGCAGCTGGAGGGTCAGATGTAGGTGGGGGGGGGAATGTGAGAAGAGGGGCTCAGGGGTAGAATGGGGGTACAAGGGTTGAGAATGGGGGTCAGTCTCAGAGTTTAGATACAATGAGGCATATCTAACAGGCCACAAAAGAAGCAGAGTGGGGGGTGGCTGCTTCACCTGCCCCAGAATGTAGAGTAAAGATGATCCTCACTGCAGTGTCTAAAGAAAATGGTAGAAATAGAGGAAAAGAGCAATTCTTTTCTTCAGGATACCTCCAGGAGATCAGAGCAGTGGATCTCAGCAACTGGAATATAAAGGGAAGGACATTCTGTCACTGATTTACAGCCCGGATTGTTTAGACCCTCTTGCGAAAATCTGCATTCAGTTCTGGATACAGAAGACCAGGAGTCAGATGCAGTGCAAATTCACTAGAATATAGTTTAACTTATAGGGTGCATTGACTTGGTTGTGGGCGGCACGGTAGCACAGTGGGTTAGCACTGCTGCTTCACAGCTCCAGGGTCCTGGGTTCGATTCCCGGCTCGGGTCACTGCCTGTGTGGAGTTTGCACATTCTCCTCGTGTCTGCGTGGGTTTTCTCCGGGTGCTCCGGTTTCCTCCCACAGTCCAAAGATGTGCGGGTTAGGTTCATTGGCTATGCTAAAATTGCCCCTTAGTGTCCTGGGATGTGTAGGTTAGAGGGATTAGCAGGTAAAATGTGTAGGGATATGGGGATAGGGTCTGGGTGGGATTGTGTTCGGTGTAGACTCGATGGGCCGAAGGGCCTCTTTCTGCACTGTAGGGTTCTATGACTTAAGACCCTAAGACCATAAGATATAGGAGCAGAATGAGGCCACTTGGCCAATCGTGTTTGCTCCGCCATTCAATCATGGCTGCTATTTTCCTCATCCCCATTCCGCATAACCCCTGATCCTTTATTGATCACGAATCTATCTATCTCCGTCTTAAAGACACTCAATGACCCGGCCTCCACAGACTTCTGCAGCAAAGAGTTCCACAGATTCCCCACTCTCTGGCTGAAGGAATTCCTCCTCATCTCTGGTTTAAAGGATCGTCCCTTCAGCCTGAGGTTGTGCCCTGTGGTTCTAGTTTTTCCTGCTCGGGGAAACATCCTCTCTGTGTCCCCTCTATCCAGGCCTTGCAGTATCCTGTAAGTTCCAATAAGATCCCCTCTCTTCTTTCTAAATTCCAATGAGTTCAGATCCAGAGTCCTCCTTCCTTAGATATGGGACCCAAAACTGCTCACAATATTCCAAATGGGGTCTGACCAGTGCCTTATACAGCCTCAGAAGTACATCCCTGCTCCTGTATTCTAGCTCCCTGGATGTGAATGCTAACACTGCATTTGCCTTCCTAACTGCCGACTGAACCTGCACGTTAATCTTAAGAGAATCTTGAACAAGGATTCCCAAGTCCCTTTGTGTTTCTTGGCAAGTATTCACTTGAGTTTAGAAGATCCAGGGATGATCAGATAGAGGGGTAGAAAATGCTAAAAGGTTTTGGTGGAGTGAATAAGGAAAAAATATTTCCCAATCTTGAACAAGGGAATGTGATCTTAAAATCCAACCCAGGCCATTCGGGAGGAAAGCAACGGAAATCTTACAGAAAGCCAGTGTCAAATGATTTGGAGCTTTAGGCAGGAAAATGGAGTTGAGATCCTGCAGATAGAGACTCTAATGCCATGTCTTCACAGCCATTTCCTCCTCTGCAGACCAATCACAGCAGGGGTGGGGGGTAGAACATAGAACATTCCAGCGCAGTCCAGGCCCTTCGGCCCTCGATGTTGCGCCGACCAGTGGAACCAATCTAATGACCCTCTAACCTAAACTATTCCAATGTTATCCATATGCCTATCCACTGACCATTTGAACGCCCTTAAAGTTGGCGAGTCCACAACTGCTGCAGGCAGGGCATTCCATGCCCTTGCTACACTAGTAGGATTGGGCGGGAAGGGGATCAGATGACCCTGACAACATTAAAGATCTCATTGGTTGTATGTTACATTAGCATAGACAGCTTCTATAACCCTTTCCCACAATGCTGAACAAAGGCAGGTTAATCCCATTGGAACTCAACTGCCTGCAGCAGTTGTGGACTCGCCAACTTTAAGAGCGTTCAAATGGTGGGGTTGATGTGATCGGTGCAACTCGAGGGCCGAAGGGCCTGTTTGTGCTGTAATGTTCTATGTTCTATAACTCAGTCTAAACAGCATTCCTGAAAAGCGCACACATTAAACATCTACCTCACTAAAGGAAATGAATAAATAACTGTTTCCACACTTCCCTGGGGATGGTGTGAATGGGAACTTCTGACAGGCCAAAATGTGAACTCTCCTTTCACACTGTAAAGACTGCTTTCCGATAGGCTGTGCCTAATTGGTCTTGGTAAGAAGTCCCACTACACCAGGTTAAAGTAGCAAACACCACAAGCTTTCAGGGCTCTGCCCCTTCGTCAGGTGAGTGGGGAGTTCTGATCACAAACAGGGCATAGAAAGGCACACACTCAGTTTACAGGATACTGATTAGAATGCAAGTCTTTACAGATAATTAAGACTTAAAGATACAGACAATGTGAGTGGAGAGGGTTAAGCACAAGTTAAAGAGATGTGTATTGTCTCCAGACAGTACAGTAAGTGAGGTTTTGCAAACCCAGGCAAGTCATGGGGGTTACAGATAGTGCGACATGAACCCAAGATCCCTGTTGAGACCGTCCTCATGTGTGCGGAACTTGGCTATCAGTCTCTGTTCAGCGACTCTGCGCTGTCGTGTGTTATGAAGGCCGCCTTGGAGAATGCTTACCCGAAGGTCAGAGGCTGAATGCCCGTGACCGCTGAAGTGTTCGCCAACAGGAAGGGAACAGTCTTGCCTGGTGATTGTCGAGCGATGTTCATTCATCTGTTATTGTAGCGTCTGCATGGTCTCCCCAATGTACCATGCTTCGGGACATCCTTTCTTGCAACGTATCAGGTAGACAATGTTGGCCGAGTTGTAAGAGTATTTACCATGTACCTGGTGGATGGTATTCTCACGTGTGATGATGATCGATGATCCGGCATGTCTTGCAGAGGTTGCTGTGGCAGGGTTGTGTGGTGTCATAGTCACTGTTCTCCTGAGGCTGGGTAGTTTGTTACGGACAATGTTTGAGGTTGTACGGTTGTTTGAAGGCACAAAGTGGGGGTGTGGGGATAGCCCTGGCGAGATGTTCACCTTCATCAATGACAAGTTGAAGACTCTGGAGAAGATGTCGTAGCTTCTCCACTCCAGGAGACCGAAGGGTACTCTGTCCATCATATCCCGTGTTTGTCTTCTGAAGAGGTTGCTGTGGTTTTTCGCTGTGGTGCGTCGGAACTGTCGATCGATGAGTCGAGCGCCATATCCTGTTCTTATGAGGGCATCTTTCAGCGTCTGGAGGTGTCTGTTGCTGTGTTTACCCCAGTCCAATACCAGCATCTCCACATTATACTTAGTCTTGGGCAGTGGGAAGTTTGATAAACTCACGCGACAAAGACAGTGAGAGGATGGGAGACCCACTGGATGCTGCCGTGTCAGTCCTGAATTCAGATCCAAGCTCCAATTCCCACTCACTGCCCGGGGACGGATTCGAATACCTGAATCCAAGACCACTGTTACCACTGAGCTACAGACTGCTGGATGGACGAGGCAGATTCAGGTCTCAATCCCTGTTATAAGCAGGATGCTGTTATCGATTCTTTCTGCCACTTAATTGGCAGGATCAGCTAGAATCATCCTCAACCTAACAGCGACCAGGGAACAGCAGAGTTACCAGGGGGAAGGAGCAGATCCCAACAATATGCTTCACATGGGGTGGCACACAGGTTAGAACTGCTGCCTCACAGCGCCAGGGACTCCAGTTCAATTCCCGGCTCGGGTCACTGTCTGTGTGGAATCTGCACATTCTCCCCGTGTCTGCGTGGGTTTCCTCCGGGTGCTCCGGTTTCCTCCCACAGTCCAAAAGACGTGCTGGTTAGGGTGCATTGACCCGAACAGGACCAGAGTGTGGCGACTAGGAGATTCTCACAGTAACTTCATTGCAGTGTTAATGTAAGCCTTACTTGTGACTAATAATTTTTTTAATCTCCACTGCTAAAATAAATGGAAATTGCACAGCTCACACATATAATGGGGGTTAAAATGATAGTTAAAATTCCACACAGAATATTTCACCTCTCCATCTCTGTAACATCCTCCAGCCCCTACAACCCTCCCACTCTCTATAACCTCCTCCAGTTCCAATAACCCTCCCAGATCTGTAAACCTCTTCCAGCCCTACAGTTCTCCCAATCTCTGTAACCTCATCCAGGCTCTATAGTCCTCATTATCTCTGCAAACACCAACTTCCCTAATACGCTCCCACATTCTGTAACCTTCTCACACCCTACAACCCTTCCTCTCTCTCTGTAGGCCCCTCCAACACCTAAAAACCTCCTGCCTCTGCAACCTCCTCCAGCCCTATAACCCTCCCTATCGCTGTAACCTCCGCCAGCCCTATAACCCTCCCTATCGCAGTAACCTCCGCCAGCCCTCTAACCCTCCCTATCGCTGTAACCTCCGCCAGCCCTATAACCCTCCCTATCGCTGTAACCTCCGCCAGCCCTTACAACCCTCCCTATCGCTGTATCCTCCTTCAGCCCCTACAACCCTCCCTATCGCTGTAACCTCCTCCAGCCCTTACAACCCTCCCTCCCTTTGTAACCTTCTCTATTTCCTATAATCCTTCCTATCTCTGGAATGTCCTCCACTCCCTATAATCCGCCCAAACTCTGTAACATCCTTCAACTTCCCTTGATAGACAAGGGGATTAACGGTTATGGGGAGAAAGTGGGAAAGTGGAACTGATCCACTTCAGATCAGCCATGATCTTATTGAATGGCGGGGCAGGCTCGAAGGGCTAGATGGCCTACTCCTGCTCCTATTTCTTATGTTCTTATGTCCTTAACTTTTAAAATGCTCCAAATCTCTGTAACATCCTCCAATAGTCAGCCGATAGTGATGTAGTGGTGATATGACTGGACTAGTCATCCAGATCCCAGGCTAATGCTCTGGGAACAGGGATTCAGATCCCACCATAGCAGCAGCTGAAATTTGAATTTAATAAATAAATCCAGTATTTAAAGGCAGTTTCTGTAATGGCAACCATTAAACTATCTGATCTGATTCACAAAGAGGTTATAGAGAGTGGGAGGGTTGTAGGGGCTGGAGGATGTTACAGAGATGGAGAGGTGAAATATTCTGTGTGGAATTTTAACTATAATTTTAACCCCCATTATATGTGTAAGCTGTGCAATTTCCATTTATTTTAGCAGTGGAGATAAAAAAATTAGTCACAAGTAAGGCTTACATTAACACTGCAATGAAGTTACTATGAAAATCTGGCCTAAAGGGTAATTAGGGATGGACAACAAATGCTGACCTTGGCAGTGATGCCCCCATCCCATGGAGGAATAAAGAATATAAAAGTGTGGCCATTGGGCCCTTCATGCCGAAGCTGGCTCTTTGAAAACTATCCAATTTCCTCCTGCTTTTCCACCATATTGGCATCGATGTATCCTTTTCCACTAGAGGCCTAATTCTCTTTTCAAAGTGCAGTGGGATCTAGGTGTTCGAGTGCACGAGTTACAAATTAAGAAACCTTATGGAATTCGATTCTTCCTTACCAGAGGAACTGAATGTAAAGATAAGAACATAAGAACTGGGTGCAGATGTAGGAGTGCGACGTTAGTGGTAGTTATTGTCAGTGCAGGTATGATGGACCAAAGGTCCTTTTCCGCACTGTACAACTCCGTGACACGAGGCAATTCATCCTCTCGAACCTGCTCCGCCATTCAATATGATCATGGCTGACCTCATCTCATTTCCACCTTCCTTCCCATTCCCATAACCTTTCACCCCTTTAACTAATTAAAATCCCATCTATCTCGCCCTTCAATTTATCTTGAGCCCTGGCATCCTCGCACTCTGGGGTAGCAAATTCCACAGATTAATGACGTCATGCTTCAGTTATTCAGTAAAAAGTCTGACAACACCAGGTTTTAGTCCAACCTATTTATTTGATAATATTCTCACAAGCTTTCGAGGGGACTGCCTCTTCGTCAGGTGAATGGAGAGTTCTGACCTCAGACAGACAGAGCATATAAAGCACAGACAGTTGCTGATTAGAATGCGAATCCTTACACCTAACCTGCTGTTCAAGTCTTAAAGTGGCTGATAATGTGAGTGGAAGGAGCACTGATCACAGTTTAAAGAGATGTGTATTGTCTCCAGACAGTACAGTAAGTGAGGTTTTGCAAACCCAGGCAAGTCACGGGGGTTACAGATAGTGCGACATGAACCCAAGATCCCTGTTGAGACCGTCCTCATGTGTGCGGAACTTGGCTATCAGTACATGAGGACGGTCTCAACAGGGATCTTGGGTTCATGTCGCACTATCTGTAACCCCCGTGACTTGCCTGGGTTTGCAAAACCGCACTTACTGTACTGTCTGGAGACAATACACATCTCTTTAAACTGGGATCAGTGCTCCTTCCACTCACATTATCAGCCACTTTAAGACTTGAACAGCAGGTTAGGTGTAAGGATTCGCATTCTAATCAGTAATCTCTAAACTGTCTGTGCTTTATATGCTCTGTCTGAGGCCAGAACTCTCCATTCACCTGACGAAGGGGCTAACCCCGAAAGCTTGCTTGCTTGTGAGAATATTACCAAATAAATCGGTTGGACTAAAATCTGGTGTTGTCAGACTTTTTACTGTGTTTACGCCAGTCCAACGCCGTTATACCCACATCAGTTATTCAGGGCATTGGTGGAACCACATCTCGAATACTGTGTGCAGTTTCGTTCTCCTTATTTAAGGAAGGATGTAAATGTGTTGGGGACGGTTCAGAAGAGGTTAGGCTGGAATAAGCAGGTTATCTTATGAGGAAAGGTTCATAGAATCCATTAATCATAGATTCCCTCCAGCGCAGAAAGAAACCACCTGCCCTATTGAGTCTGCACCCTCTCCGAGAAAGCATCCCATGCAGTTCCTTCCTACTGCCCTATCTCTGTAACCCCACGTGGCTAAATACCTACGCATTTAAACACTAAGGCGCAATTTAGCATGGTTAATCCACCTAACCTACTCATCATTGGAGGGTGGGAGGAAACCGGAGCACCCCAAGGAATGGGGAAAATGTGCAACCCTCACACAGGCAGTGACCCAAACCAGGAATCGATCCCTGGCGCGGTGAGGTTAGCAGTGCTAACCAGTGTGTTAACCAAAGTTCTCATCATCTCACCTTCCAAATACTTCAAGTTGCTTCCTCTGACTACCTCCACTGGAAACAGTTCACCTCCAGTTATACTTATCAAAACCCCTCAGCATTTCACATCTCTGTTCATCCGTGTAAGCTCTGGATAAGAAGCTCTGGAGCTTTACAAGGGTTAGTTTGCTGCAAGTAAGTTTGGGGCTTACTTATTTGGGGCTTACTATACTTTATTCAGGGCTTGGGAACATTCCGAGGGAGTGTGACAGACGGGTCCTTTCTGGTCAAAACACCATCAGAAACATAAGATCGCCTGTATTCGTTTGATTCCTAGGCCCAGCTTCGATTACTGATGTCTGTAAGGGATGAAGAGTAAAGAGAGGAGTGAAACAGGGATGGAGGGTTACAGGAGACTGTTTTAAATAAGGGTCAGAGCCTCGTGACGATACTGGAAATCTAATGCTACGTGTGTTAATGTTTTGTCTCTTTTACTCCGCAGGTGTGTCGGTCCACCTTGTTGTCTAACGAGGGGCATTCACACGGTGGGTCGTGCGTGGGCTGCTCTTGGATGTTTCGAGAGTGGCCTAGTACTTCACGTTGTTTGTGTTGCTTAAACTGGACCAGCAGATGGGCACCACAACAGCTCAGTGACTATCACCGCTAGCTGTGCAGACACATGGATTTGGGCCGGTGTCTGTGGGAGTTTGCGCATTCTCCCCGTGCTTGCGTGGGTTTCCTCCGGGTTATGGGTTAAGGGTTATGGGGAGAGGGTGGGAAGGTGGAACTGAGCCACAACAGATCAGCCATGATCTTATTGAATGGCGGGGCAGGCTCGAAGGGCTAGATGGCCGACTCCTGCTCCTATTTCTTATGTTCTTATGTTCTTATGCTTCGGTTTCCCCCCACACCCCGAAGATGTGCTCTTAGGCCGATTCTTTACCCAGCGGGTGGTGAGGGACTGGAATGTCCTGCCTGCTGCAGTTGTAAATGCGCCTAGTTTGGGGGCGTTTAAGAGATCCGTGGATAGGTTTATGGACGAAAAGGGATTGGTTTAGGCTAGTGGGTCATTGTTTTTGTAACTGGTCGGCGCAACATCGTGGGCCGAAGGGCCTGTTCTGCGCTGTAATGTTCTATGTTCTATGTTCTATGGTGTAAAAAATTGTCCCTAAATTATTCTCCCCTTAATCTGGTTTCCAATGAGGGGGAACCATAAGCGTAGACATGGGTCAAGGGTGGAGGAGGAAAAGCACATTGTTAAGATGGCGGCGCGGGCTCGCTGTGTTGTTCTTTGTTCTTTGAGATCAAAGCCCTATTCCCACTGTGTACTGTGTTGTAATGTTAAAAGTAGAAGATAGTGATCTATCAGTGAAGATGAGGAGATTAGACACTAGCGTTATATAACCAGTGCAGCCCTGCCATTGCGAGCATCTGTTTTCCATTCCTCCTGCAGAATATGATCCAAATCTTTACTTTCACCTATAAAAACAAAGATCTCTTGTATAGTCAGTCAGTATAGATTCCCACATTTTGGTCTCGCAGTGTAAGCACATTCCTACACCTAGAGTGTGAGATGTGTCTCAGACTGATTAAAAAGCTGGGAAGTGATGAATGCTTCACTCTGATGGTGAGGCTGCCTTTGAAGGTTTCACTGCGGTAAAGGCGCCATATAAATGCAAGTTAAGCTACCTGTGGGTTTTTTTCAGGTTGGAGAACATAGAACCCTACAGTGCAGAACAGGCCCTTCGGCCCACGATGTTGCGCCGACCAGTTACAAAACAATGACCCACTAACCTAAACCAATCCCTTTTCATCCATAAACTTATCTACAGATCTCTTAAATGCCCCCAAACTAGGCACATTTACAACTGCAGCAGGCAGGGCATTCCAATCCCTCACCACCCTCTGGGTAAAGAAAGAGGCCCTTCAGCCCATACCGAACACAATCCCACCCAGTCCTTACCCCCATATATTATACCCACTAACCCCTCTAACCTACACATCCCTGGACACTGAATGAACCTAACCCGCACATCTTTGGACTGTGGGAGGAAACCGGAGCACCTGGAGGAAACCCACGCAGACACGAGGAGAATGTGCAAACTCCACGCAGACAGTGACCCGAGCTGGGAATCGAACCCAGGACCCTGGAGCTGTGAAGCAGCAGCGCTAACCCACTGTGCTACTGTGCCACCCCACCGTGGAGGGTGGAGTTTTGAGCGGGAGTTTCCCAGCTGATGTCCTGCTGTGTTGACTGTCACCTCATGAGGTGAGCAGCTTTCAGGAAATCTTGATCCCCTCACGTGATGATTTCTGATTCCAAACACGCCATTCAGAAGGGTGAAATCTTCTCATCGCCTTGGGAGGAAAAATGATTGACGGACAAATCATTCCTGTTCTAAGGGAACATACGAAATAGGCCATTCTGCCCTCGAGCCTACTCTGCTATTCATGATGACGCTGATTGTGGTCTCACTTCTGGGGGGGAGAGGTATAATTTGGATACTAGAGGGAGGTTTTTCACACAGAGGGTCGTGGGGGTATGGAATGCTCTGCCAAGTAAGGTGGTGGAGGCAGGCACGCTGGAGTTGTTTAAGGTTTACTTAGATAGGCACATGAGCGAAACAGGGATGGAGGGTTATAGGAGATGGTTTTAAATAAGGGTCAGAGCCTTGGGACATTACTGGAAATCTAATGTTACATGTGTTAATGTTTTGTCTCTTTTACTCCGCAGGTGTGTCGGTCCACCTTGTTGTCTAACGAGGGGCATTCACACGGTGGGTCGTGCGTGGGCTGCTCTTGGATGTTTCGAGAGTGGCCTAGTACTTCGTGTCACTGTGTGTGCTTAAACTGGACCAGCAGATGGGCACCACAACAGCTCAGTGACTATCACTGCTAGCTGTGCAGATACATGGATTTGGGCCGGTGTCTGTGGGAGTTTGCACATTCTCCCCGTGCTTGCGTGGGTTTCCTCCGGGTGCTCCGGTTTCCTCCCACACCCCAAAGATGTGCTCTTAGGCTGATTGGTGTACCAAATTGTCACTAAATTATTCTCCCCTCAATCTGGTTTCCAATGGGGGGGAACCACAAGCATAGACAAGGGTCAAGGGTGAGGAGGAAAAGCATATTGTTAAAATGGCGGCGCGGGCTCGTTGGGCCGAAGGGCCTTTTCCCTTGTTGCGTTGTTCTTCGTTCTTTGTTCCCTACTTGTCCCATGACCCTTGACTCTCTTGTAGGTCAAACCTCTGTTTATCTCAGCCTCAAATATATCCAGTGCACCTCCACTGTTCGCCACAGAATCCCAAAGGAGAAGGAATTTTAGAAAGAAGACATTTCTCCTCACGCTCTCCTTAAACTTTGTTACCTAGTTCTAGATTTCCCCATGAAGGGGGGTGATCCCCTCTGGTCATCAACCCTATCAGAAGCCCCCTCAGAATCTTCTCACACTCAGTTGAATGGGGAACATCCAACGAGAAGGTCACATTAGGGAATAGTTCCTCCATCAAATGAGAACTGGAACAAACCCCAATACTTGCCTTGAGTTTCTGGTTCAGGAACCATCGCTGAACCTCGGCACCTCTCTGCAATTGCGGGCGGGGAGAGGGGCACATATGCACAGTGCATTCATTTTCACATCTTCGGGCAGGAACCCGCTCCGTGTACATATGCAGAAGAGTTAAAGGAAGAAGTGAAACTGAAGATAAGATGAGCCGAAGGGGAGCACCTTTGCCGAGCAAGTGTCCCAGGTAAGCAAGACACGGGGAGGGAGACAGGCAGAGGATCCAAATGGAGAAGAAGGTCTGAAACCAGAGTGAGACAGAAAGGGTTCCCAGAAGCCAGTCTCACTAAGGGACAAGGACAGAGATTAGGGACACATCCTGTTAAGCAAAGTTGAGAAAAAGAGCAGAGCAATACCCTCCACCTTAAAGAGAGACAGCTGTGGGGGACAAACGTGAAGCTGATGGGCTCAAGAGAGGCCCTGAAGACTGAAGAGGGCAACCAAAGGTTGGTGATTTGTTCTTGCAGACTATAGGGGCAGAAGTATCCTTTTGGAGCACTGGTCTTCTGTTTGACAAGGCCAAAAATCTGAAATTATGTTTGGAACATGAAGCTTGAATGAACACACTCCAGCACTCACACATTAGGAGCAGCACTGTGGCACAAGGTGTGGTACAGTGGCACAGTGGTTGGCACTGCTGCCTCATAGCATCTGGGACCTGGGTTCTATTTCCAGCTTGTGTCACTGTCTGTGTAGAGTTTGCATATTCTCCCTGTGTCTGCGTGGATTTCCTTTGGTTGCTCCAGTTTCTTCCCATTGACAAAATACAGGTTAGGTGTATTGGCCATGCTAAATTCTCCCTCAGTGTACCCAAGCAGGCGCAGAGTGTGGTGATTAGGGGATTTTCACAGTAACTTAATTGCAGTGTGAATGTAAGCCTACTTGTGACTAGTAAATAACACTCAGAAGTGGCTAAGGGTTTTGGAAGGTGAGACTGAAACCCTGGGAGTGGATTCTTGTTGAAGCTGTCCCAGTGGGAGCAATGTTTCAGACGGAATTCCAAGATGAATTCTTCAAACATAGAGGCTGGAATGGTATGACCATTCGTACTGACAGGATTTTCCCATCCACTGCGGTGAGCAGAGATTTGGCTGGGTGCCAAATTCTCTGACCTTGCTGCAGCAGATCTCACTGAGACGTATAAGATGATGAATGGGATAGATAGGATAGAGGTGGAGAGACTCTTCCCGCTCAGAAAGGACAGTGGGACTAGGGGGCACAGCCTCAAGATAAAGGGGGGGGGGCGGTTTAGATCGGAGTTGAGGAGGAACTTCTTCACTCAAAGGGTGGTGAATCTCTGGAATTCTCTACCCGTTGAAGTGGTGGAGGCTGCCTCGCTAAATATTTTTAAGACGTGGGTTGATGGGTTTTTGATAAGAGAGGGGATTAAGGGTTATGGGGAGAGGGCGGGAAAGTGGGACTGAGCCACGACAGATCAGCCATGATCTTATTGAATGGCGGGGCAGGCTCGAAGGGCTAGATGGCCTACTCCTGCTCCTATTTCTTATGTTCTTATGAGCATGGCATGAATGGCCAGGATCATGCCCGGAGCAATGTAATTGACTCTCAACTGCAAGAGCAACTAGGGATGAGCAATAAATGCTGACCAGACAGCAATACTCATGTCCCATGAATAAACAACAAAAAAATGCAATTCTCATGGAGATTATCTGAAAGCCTCCTCTTTGTAAGCACAGAGTATTAAGTGAATTGCTCAGTCAGCAATGTCAGTGCAGAGTATTTAATATACAGAATGCATAAATACTTTAATTTGATTTTGGCGGTTGTAAATTTGAGGGACATTTAAAGGCAGCATATGTGGAATATCAAATTTGATCAACATTCCATATTTTTAGATTTGAAATTTAATAAGTTATTCCTGCTTCTGTTTAATTTTATTGCTTATTAAATCTGATTATTTTGTAGCCCAAGGCATAAAATCTACCAAATAATTATCAGCTTGTTGGAGATTTGAATATTGCATTTGATAAACTTTTTACAGCCATTAGTGAGGGGTGAGACTGGGAAGTCAGTCTTCACTCAGGTTTGGATTTATTCAGAAAGTGAAAAATCTCCTAATTCCACAACCCACCACCAGTACTGATAAACGTCACTATATATTCACAAGTAATTTTTCAATAAATGCCTCTCACTTGGGGCCATCTAGCCCCAAACCGAAGCTCACGCAATGAACAGATTCCTTTTCTCTTCTTGAAATAAAACTTAACAAATGATATTCACAAACAAAACTTCAAATAAGTAGACAGAAAGTGTGTGTTACAAATGTAGGCTGTCAAGGACATGAAAAGAAATCCAACATGGTTTGCATCAAAACTTTGTTCTTTTCGTTATCTTTAAAATGACTTCCTGTCGATTCAAAAAAAGATGGCTGTTACAAGTCATGTGACCACAGAAATTGCCCTTTGTCCTGAAAGCAGCAATTAGAAGGACAAAAGAATTTCTTTCTCAGCTTGCAGAATTTCATACATCGTCACTCTCATAATCACAAAACGAAGGGACTTGAACATCAAAGCCCATTTATTGAACTCTACTGCCCCGCCGCACGGAATCGGAGCGGGCGGAAGGTGGACAATGGGAATGTCCATTGACCTCGGATGGGATATTCTGGTCTGTGTTGATAAAATTCCGACCATAATGTTGCAGAGCTGTTAACGGACTCATCTTAGCCCTGGGAATGTCCGGGTCATTTCGAAAGGGACCTCTTGGGAACAAAGGCATGTAATTTGCATCTGACAAGCCCACCCTTCTGGTGGAGTCAGAGGGGCTTCCTGACACCAGGCCTTCAATGTACACAGTAATTCCCCCAACAGCAAATAACTGGGACGTTAACAATCCTGAAATCAAAATCCGTTTCAGACACTGGATAAACATTCCTTTCTCAATTTCACTGACCAATGTCATAGAACATAGAACATAGAACATTACAGTACAAACAGGCCCTTCGGCCCTTGAGTTGCGCCGATCACATCAACCCCACCAATCTATAGACCTATCTATAACCCCCAATCCCATTAAACCCCATATACTCATCAGAAGTCTTTTAAAAGACCCCAGCGAGTTCGCCTCCACCACCGACGACGGCAGCCGATTCCATTCACTCACCACCCTCTGAGTGAAAAACTTACCCCTAACATCATCTCTGTACTTCCTCCCCGCACCTTAATCTGTGTCCTCTCGTAGTGACCATTTCAACCCGGGGAAATAGCCTCTGAGAGTCCACCCTATCTATTCCTCTCAACATTTTATAAACTTCTGCCAAGTTGTTAAAGTATACAAAGCGCAATCCTATTACAGCACAATTTATTTCAAAAATATTTGTGTTGTCTCCAATCAGAAACTCCTCGCTGCTGAACTCCACCCCTTCCAGACTTCCCGGACCCTGGGAATCTCATGGAATAATAGTTATTTCTATTGTGCAGAGGGACCTCGGGGACCTTGTGCATGAGTCGCAAAAACCCAGCTTGCAGGTGCAGCAGGTGGTCAGGAAGGCGAATGGGATGCTGGCCTTCATAGCGAGGGGATTGAATATAAAAGTAGGGAGGTCTTGCTGCAGCTGTATAGAGCATTGGTGAGGCCGCAGCTGGAGTACTGTGTGCAGTTTTGGGCGCCGCACTTACACAAGGATATTTTGCCTTGGAGGGAGTGCAGAGGAGGTTTACAAGGCTGATACCGGAGTTGAGGGGATTGAGCTATGAGGAGAGCTGAATAAACTAGGCTTGTACTTGTTAGAGTTTAGAAGAATGAGGGAGATCTCATTGAGACGTATAAGATGATGAATGGATGGATAGGTGGAGAGACTCTTCCCGCTCAAAAAAGACAGTAGGACTAGGGGGCACAGCCTCAAGATAAAGGGGAGGCGGTTTAGAACGGAGTTGAGGAGGAACTTCTTCACTCAAAGGTGGTGAATCTCTGGAATTCTCTGCCCGTTGAAGTGGTGGAGGCTGCCTCGCTAAATATTTTTAAGACGCGGGTTGATGGTTTTTGATAAGAGAGGGGATTAAGGGTTATGGGGAGAGGGCGGAATGTGGAACTGAGCCACGACAGATCAGCCATGATCTTATGAATGGCGGGGCAGGTTCGAAGGGCCAGATGGCCTACTTCTGTTTCTTATGTTCTTATGTTCTTAATTGCAGCATGACTTTGCCACAAATGATTTGGGCGGCACGGTAGCGCAGTGGGTTAGCACTGCTGCTTCACAACTCAGGGTCCTGGGTTCGATTCCCGGCTCGGGTCACTGTCTGTGTGGGGTTTGCACATTCTCCTCGTGTCTGCGTGGGTTTCCTCCGGGTGCTCCCGGTTTCCTCCCACAGTCCAAAGATGTGCAGGTTAGGTTGATTGGCTATGCTAAGAAATTGCCCCTTAGTGTCCTGAGGTGCTTAGGTTAGAGGGATTAGTGGGTAAAATATGTAGAGATATGGGGGTAGGGCCTGGTGGGATTGTGCTCGGCGCAGACTCGATGGGCCGAATGGCCTTTTTCTGCACTGTAGGGCTCTAGGGATTAATTATTTGGTTCACACAAAGTCAGGAGTTCAGGAAACACAGCAAAGTAAACCGTAAAAATAATTCAAACCACCATCTGCTTAACATAAGAACATAAGAAATCAGAACAGGAATGGGCCATCTAGCCCTTCGAGCCTGCCCCGCCATTCAATAAGATCATGGCTGATCTGAAGTGGATCAGTTCCACTTTCCCGCTTTCTCCCCTTAATTCCCTGTCTATCAGAAATCTATCTACCCGTGACTTAAATATATTTAGCGAGGCAGCCTCCACCACTTCAATGGGCAGAGAATTCCAGAGATTCACCACCCTCTGAGAGAAGAAGTTCCTCCTCAACTCTGTTCTAAATTGACTCCCCCTTATTTTGAGGCTGTGCCCTCTAGTTCTTGTTTCCTTTCTAAGTGGAAATAATCTCTCTGCCTCTACCCTATCCAGCCCCTTCATATCTAATATGTCTCTATAAGATCAACCCCTCAGCCTCCTAAACTACAAGGCGTACAGACCCAATCTACTCAATCTCTCCTCATGAGCTAATCCCCTCATCTCCGGTATCAGCCTAGTGAACCTCCTCTGCACTCCCTCCAAAGCCAATATATCCTTTCGCATATAAGGAGACCAAACCTGCACACAGTACTCCAGCTGTGGCCTCACCAATGCCCTATACAGCTGCAGCAAGACCTCCCTACTTTTATATTCAATCCCCCTCGCTATGAAGGCCAGCATCCCATTCGCCTTCCTGACCACCTGCTGCACCTGCAAGCTGGGTTTTTGCGACTCATGCACAAGGACCCCCAGGTCCCTCTGCACTGTAGCATGTTGCAATTTTTCACCATTAAAATAATAGTCCATTTTACTATTATTCCTTCCGATAGACAATTAAGGACAATTAGTGAGAGGAAAGGAGTGCAGTTTGCCTGTCGCTCCTCTGTCTGTAACACAAGACAGTCTCTTCTAGAACCCAAAATATTCTTTTGGTACAAACACCCCTTTTTGTGAAACAGTCAGATAATTGATGACTTACAGGGTCAATCCTTAACCATTCCTCACTTACTCTTTTTGTAAAAGTGAACGTTATTCCATGAAGAATGATTATAAATGTAACATTCAAAGTTTTTATTTCAGTGCTCCCCCTTGTATAGAATCTCCACGAAAAGATTTGACAAATGGGACCCAGTATCTACCATTTCCACACCAGCCAGATTTTCCTGAAACTAAAATTCTTTTAACAGCCCTTTTTATTTTCTTAACTGCCCTAAAGGGCAACCTATCCCATTTTCACCCGTCAACAACATTAGAAAATCCACTACACTTTAGTACCTGTCAGGAGGAACGGTGTGAGGCACATCCTTAAATAGAACAAACGTCATGTTATCTAATGCTACGTGTGTTAATGTTTTGTCTCTTTTACTCCGCAGGTGTGTCGGTCCACCTTGTTGTCTAACGAGGGACATTCACACGGTGGGTCGTGCGTGGGCTGCTCTTGGATGTTTCGAGAGTGGCCTCGTACTTCGTGTCACTGTGTGTGCTTAAACTGGACCTGCAGACGGGCACCACGACAGCTCAGTGACTATCACAGTTTGCTGTGCAGACACATGGATTTGGGCCGGTGTCTGTGGGGAGTTTGCACATTCTCCCCGTGCTTGCGTGGGTTTCCTCCGGATGCTCCGGTTTCCTCCCACACCCCAAAGATGTGCTCTTAGGCCGATTGGTGTAACAAATTGACCATAAATTATTCTCCCCTGAATCTGGTTTCCAATGGGGGGACCATAAGCATAGACATCGGTCAAGGGAGGTGTAGGAAAATGTTTTGTTAAAATAGCGGCACGGGCTCGTTGGGCCGAAGGGCCTGTTTCCCGAGCTGGGTTGTTCTTTGCTCTTTGTTATTTGGTTCACCCAAAGATGGGATCCAAGATACGCATTTCTCCATATTTAATTATTCACGTTAGTGAGTTTCTTCACAATGCTGAATTCCAATATATCAACGCTGGATTTGATCCATAATCAATAACTAACTAGTTTTATAACTGCTTGCTTTCTTCTTTAGACATGACATCATCATTCTGTGATGTCCTAGAATGGGATTAACCAGGATGGGAGTAAATAGGATTGTTGATTCAAATTTAATCCAGAATTATTCTACTTAATGTCAAAATTGCCTTTTAAAAAACCCCAGGAGCTTGACTTTCAATCTTAAATTCCAAATTATTCTTACTAGTAACATGTTTCTCAAATTCCACAGTATCCCTTGTTCTGATCTTAGAGTCATACACTGCAGGAAAGACCTTCAGCCCATCGAGTAGATCATAGATCATAGAACCCTAACTGTACAGCAGACTGTGATAGTCACTGAGCTGTCGTGTTGCCCGTCAATTGGTCCAGTTTAAGCGCACACTAACGACATGAAGCACTCGGCAACTCTCGAAGCGACATCCAAGAGCAGCCTTCACACGATTCCCCCCCCCCCCCCCCCTTGCGTGTATCCCCTTGTTCGCCAACATGGCAGACCCTTTTTGATTTTGAGGTTTTCTCCCACTGTCCAAAGATGTGGGGGTTTGGTTGATTGGCCACGCTAAAGATTGCTCCTTAGTGTCCTGAGATGTATAGGTCAGAGAGATTATCGGGTAAATTAGCAGGTAGGGCCTGGGTGGGATAGTAGTTGGTGCAGATTCGATGGGCCGAATGGCCTATTTCTGTACTGTAGGATTCTAAGTCCTTCTAAGTCAGCAGTTGTTCCCCTTAGTTAAAGGGTCGGTCATGAGGAGACATAGGTTCAAAGTGAGGGGCAGAGGTTTAGGGGGATGTGAGGAAAAACCCTTTTTACCCAGAGGATGGTGACAGTCTGGAATGATGGAAGAGGTGATTCATAGAAAGAATCCTTACAATGCAGAAGAGGCCACATAGCGAGGGGGATTGAATATAAAAAGTAGGGAGGTCTTGCTGCAGCTGTATAGGGCATTGGTGAGGCCGCAACTGGAGTACTGTGTGCAGATTTGGCCGCCGCACCTGCGCAAGGATATTTTGACCCTGGAGGGTAGTGCAGAGGAGGTTTACTCGGCTGATACCGGAGTTGAGGGGGTTGAGCTATACACAGTGAGCACGTGAGGGGTTGAGCTATGAGGAGAGGCTGAATAAACTAGGCTTGTACTCGTTAGAGTTTAGAAGAATGAGGGGAGATCTCATTGAGACGTATAAGATGATGAATGGGATGGATAGGATAGAGGTGGAGAGACTCCTCCTGCTCAAAAAAGACAGTAGGACTAGGGGCACAGCCTCAAGATAAAGGGGGGGGCGGTTTAGAACAGAGTTGAGGAGGAACTTCTTCACTCAAAGGGTGGTGAATCTCTGGAATTCTCTGCCCGTTGAAGTGGTGGAGGCTGCCTCGCTAAATATATTTAAGACGCAGGTTGATGGGTTTTTGATAAGAGAGGGGATTAAGGGTTATGGGGAGAGGGCGGGAAGATGGAACTGAGCCACGACAGATCAGCCATGATCTTATTGAATGGCGGGGCCTGCTCCTATTTCTTATGTTCTTATGTTCTTATGAGTCTGCACCAAATCTCTCACAGAGTATCTCACCTAGGTTATCACCCCCACCCTAACCCTTTAACTCCACACATTCCCCATGTCTAACCCATCTAACCTACACATCTTGGAACTCGAAAGGAAAACCCGCACATCTTTGGACTGTGGGAGGAAACCGGAGCACCCGGAGGAAACCCACACAGACACGAGGAGAATGTGCAAACTCCACACAGACAGTGACCCAAGCCGGGAATCGAACCCAGGTCCCTGGTGCTGTGGGCCTGTTTAAGATCATTAACTTCTCCAATGCCACCTCCTTACGAGCAAAAAGAACAAAGAACAAAGAAATAATACTAATACTAATTTCCTTCAATTCCTAATTTTTCCAAAGTTCTTGGGTCTCTAATACTGGGACAATTCTTGTGGCTTCCTCAGTGATGACAGTCACAAAGTCTGTGGCGGACAGGAGGGGGATTAATTTAAATAGCTCTTATTACTAACTATTATCTCATTATCTCACTACCTGTCTGAAGGAGAAAGGTGCCTTTTGATTTCCCTGGTTATAAGTGTATTTTCCCCAACTCTTTAGTTTGATCTCCAATCAATAGTTTGCACAGCAAGTTGGAGATAAGGTAAAACAAAAGGGTTGGTTTATTTCACACACACACACACACAGCACACAGGAAAGGAGTACATGTTCTACTCAAACAATGAGAAGGAAAAGGAAAGAAAGTGGTTCAGTGCCAGACCACAATAAAAATACACGTTGTGGTTTACATGAGTCCAGAATCCAGAATCAGAAGTGTAATGGAGAGTTTCTTCCAAGGGTACGTTTGTTGACTGTCCCAGGGTGATCTGTCTTTCCAGAAGTGAAGACATCAATAGTTCACAGGTGAAGGTCAGTGTTACATAGACAAAGCTCCTTCTGCTGTTATCTGTTTGATGGGGAGATGTTAGCAGCACAGACTGTTGCCTGAGGTCCTGCCCTCTTTGGAGCTTAAGATAAGATCCAACAGCTTTTAATTAAAGGAATTCAGGCAGCTTAAGTCTCAGTCATGTGACAGTGTGGTTTCACGTTGACACAGAGCAAAATGGAGAGCCATTAATTCCATATTGGATCCTTAGGAGTCACCAACAGCTGCCTTTGTCCTTGCAAATACAGTGGTGGCCAGAATTCTTCTATAGAAATGCAAAGAAGTTTTGTGCAGTTCCAGGGAGGGGCATCAGTGCCTTTTTAAGGATAATGAGCTACTGGTTTGCCTGAAGGTCTGAAATTCCTCTGGTATGAGTCATAAGAACATAAGAAATAGGAACAGGAGTCGGCCATCTAGCCCTTCGAGCCTGCCCCACTATTCAATAAGATCATGGCTGATCTGAAGTGGATCAGTTCCACTTTCCCGCTTTCTCCCCATAACCCTTAATTCCCTTGTCTATCAGAAAGCTATCTACCCGTGACTTAAATATATTTAGCGAGGCAGCCTCCACCACTTCAACGGGCAGAGAATTCCAGAGATTCACCACCCTTTGAGTGAAGAAGTTCCTCCTCAACTCCGATCTAAACTGCACCCCCCCCCCCCCACCTTATCTTGAGGCTGTGCCCTCTAGTCCTGCTGTCCTTTCTAAGCGGGAAGAATCTCTCTACCTCTACCCTATCCATCCCCTTCATTATCTTATATGTCTCAATAAGATCCCCCCTCAGCCTTCTAATCTCTAACAAGTACCAGGATGGGAGTAATACACTTTAAATAGGATTGTTGATTCAAATTTAATCCAGAATTATTCTACTTAATGTCAATCTCTCCTCATAGGCTAACCTCTCATCTCCGGTATCAGCCTAGTGAACCCCCTCTGCACTCACTCCCAAGGCCAATATATCCTTCCGCAAGTGCGGCGACCAAAACTGCACACAATACTCCAGCTGCAGTCTCACCAATGCCCTATACAGTTGCAGCAAGACCTCCCTACTTTTATATTCTATCCCCTTCGCTATAAAGGCCAGCATCCCATTCGCCTTCCTGACCACCTGCTGCACCTGCAAGCTGGGTTTTTGCGATTCATGCACAAGGACCCCCAGGTCCCTCTGCACTATATACACTAAACACGGCATACATAGGCAAAGGCACAACTGCAAGGTTATTACAGATTTTATTAAGCCTGTTGGACTTTAACCTGGTGTTGTGGGACTTCTTACTGTGCCCACCCCAGTCCAACGCCGGCATCTCCACATTATTATGTGAGATAGAATGTTCATTGTGGGTCCCTTATCGATTGGACACTGTTCATGAGCTGAATGCCTGATTGAATCTGAGGGAGAGCTTATGGGTTGGCCAGTCAGAATATAATGGGACATCCTTTTTTAGATGGTCATCTTGAACAGAACATTATTCCATCCTCTCCTGAAATAACTGAATGTATTGGCTTTGTCTCGAATCAATTCACCAAAATGATACTAGGGCCTAAATAGTTAAATTATGAGAATATGTGCACATAATTGCCTTGGGTTTGCAAGATTAAGTGCAGATTTACTCAAGGCCTTCAAAACAATAAAGGAATTGAATGGGGAGGGTACGGGGGCTTATTTCTACTGGTGTAAAATCAAGAACAATGGACATATCCAAAATCAGAGCGAAGCCACTTTAAAGTGAACTCAATCTCGTCTCCTCATGAAGGGTAGTGGAAGTCTTGAACACTTGAACACTCCCTGAAACACTACAACATTGTGGACTCTGGGGGTCTGTTGAAATGTTTAAGATCCATAGAATTCCTAGACTGCTGAAGGAAGCCATTCAGCCCATCGAGTTCCCCTGAGGTTTGTTCAGGATAGCATGGAGCTAAAACTGGTAACAAGACTGAACAATGATCTAATTGAATGGTGGAACACACTCAAGGGGCTGAATGGTCTCCTCCTAGTCTTAAAATTCCCTTTAATCTTTGAATCTTTCTATTTCCAGACTATCCCCATGATGATGAACGATCTTTAACAGCAAAATGATTCAGAAAGTGGTCTAGAAATATCACATAAAATCCAAGACAATGAACTGAAATAACCTTCTCCCAGATGCTTCTCAGAGGCACCCGAGCTATTTAATGCCCTCGTCAATGATCCTACAAGGAAATATTCCTTCAGGAAAGCTTTGAAACTGTAACTAATTAAAACAGCAGTTCAGAGGCAAAGTTTTGACAATTAAATTAGGCAGAGATTGTGTTAAAAACGTCTTTCGCAGCAGCGATGATCTAAGCCAGAGCCTTGTGGTGACTTCATGGAGTGTGAGAGTAGAGATGTGTTTACCCAGATAGAGTTATGTCAGTGCCGTGATTCTCTAGAATGTCCAATCACCTCTGCAGAGATCTAGACAAAGACTTTTTAAGGATTGAAACTTGGAGTCACCAGGTTTTGTATTTAGGTTAACAATTTAAAGGATCATGGCATTTATTAAGCTGCAGTGTTGTTGGGCAATGAGCAGAGTTTGTGTTTAGAGCCATTATTTCATTAATATAATATAAAACTCAGAGCTTTACATTGCCTCACAAACTTTGCCATTAATACAGAATTCTCGAAAGTGCAAGGTGTGGTTTTGATGTGCCTTTTTCTTCACGTTCAAACCCTCTAAAGGAGCTTGTACAGTGACACAGTGGTTAGCACTGCTACCTCGCACCACCAGAAACCCGGGTTCGATTCCCGGCTCGGGTCACTGTCTGGGTGGAGTCTGCACGTTCTCCCCATGTCTGCATGGATTTCCTCCGGGTGCTCCAGTTTCCTCCCGCTGTCCAAAGATGTGCGGGTTAGGTGCATTGACCATACTAAATTCTCCCTCAGTGTCCCCGAACATGGGCAGTATGGTGGCATAGCGGTTCGTACTGCTGCCTCACAGCTCCAGGGGCCCAGGTTCAATTCCTGGCCTGGGGATCACTGTCTGCGTGGGTTCCCTCTGGGTGCTCATGTTTTCTCCCACAATCTGAAAGATGTGCCGGAGAGGTACATTGATCCGAACAGCCACTGGACTATGGCAACTAGGGGATTTTCACAGTAACTTATTGCAGTGTTAATGTAAACCTGTTTGTGACACTAATAAATAAAGTTTAAATGATATCAAACATTCTTTCAGGCTAAGTTGAAAGGACAATTTATGATTAGGGAATGAAGGAAGAAGGAATATGATCTACATAAATAATTAATTCAGGTCATTTCCTCGTGCATCAAGCTGGAAAAAGTATTTGATGTGATGCATAAATTATTCAAGAGGAATGTTTAAATCTTTATTGAGGGTTGGGGGCTAACTTAAAAATCATTACTTGCTGCATGATTAAATAAAGCAAGACTTGTAATACTTTAGTGCTTTTAATGAGCTTAGGAATGGTCATAAAGCACTTATAGTCAATGACTATAAAGTGTAATCACTGTTGTAATGTTGGCAAAGTGTCAGCCAAGTTACGCATTGGAAGATCCCACTAATGAGATCATCTGTTTCAATGGCATTGGTTGCCAGCAAGCCTCGCTCTTTGCCTCGGAGGCCGCCAAGGTCATCTTCCGGTCCAGGGTCCGCTCCGTAGAGCAGGACGAAAAGTGCTCGCGTTTCTTCTTCCAGAAGGTACACAGCGAAACCTCTGTGATCAGCAGCCTGAAGGAAGAGGACGGCTCAGTAAGGTCATCGCAGTCTGACATCCTGAGGATCTGCAAATCCTTCTATGCCGGACTGTATGACCTGAAGCTGACAGACAGCACGGCCTCCCAGTCTTTCCTGTCGTCTATCACGCAGGTCTTAGACGACGGCGAGAAGGACAGCCTAGACAGACCGGTATCTCTGGACGAGCTGACCAAGGCCGTCGAGTCCTTACAGAAGGGTAAAACTCCCGGAAGCGACGGCTTACCGGCTGAGGTTTACTCGGCGTTGTGGGACTTGATGGGCCCGGACCTCCTGGAAGTATACGAGAGTATGCTTCTGGAGGGCAGGATGTCAGAATCCATGAGGAAAGGCATCATTACCCTCATCTACAAGCGGAAGGGGGAGAGGGAAGAAATTCGGAATTGGCGACCCATTTCACTATTGAATGTGGATTACAAAATTCTGGCCAAGGTCATCGCAAACCGGGTCAGGTCTGCTCTGGGGTCAGTGATCCATCCTGATCAAACCTGTGCTGTACCTGGCAGGAAGATCTCTGGCAGCCTGGCGCTACTCAGGGATACGATCGCCTACGTGCAGGACAGGCGGGTGGACACGTGCCTCATCAGCCTCGACCAGGAGAAGGCGTTTGACAGAATATCGCACAGCTACATGATGGATGTGCTCTCCAAAATGGGCTTTGGGGAGGGAATACGCAATTGGATCCGGCTGCTCTACACAGACATCAGTAGCGCAGTCTCAGTCAACGGGTGGGAAACAGATAGCTTCCAAATCAGGTCTGGAGTCAGACAGGGCTGCCCTCTCTCCTCCGTCCTTTTTGTGTGTTGCATTGAACCCTTTGCCCAGGCCCTCAGAAGCGACCCAGGCATCAAAGGGGTGACAATCCCAGGCAGCGGAGGCACGCAGGTCAAAACCTCCCTGTACATGGATGACGTGGCTGTCTTCTGCTCGGACCCATCGTCTGTCCGCAGGCTCCTCCAGGTCTGCGAGCAGTTCGAGTTGGCCTCGGGAGCCAAAGTCAACCAGGGAAAGAGTGAGGCCATGTTCTTTGGGAACTGGGCTGACAAATCCCTGGTCCCCTTCACCGTCAGGACAGATTACCTGAAGGTGCTGGGGATATGGTTCGGAGCGGCTGGGGCATGCATCAAAACCTGGGAGGAGCGCATCGCGAAAGCCAGACAGAAACTCGGCCGGTGGGAGCTACGCTCGCTCTCCACAACCGGGAAAAACCTGGTGATCCGGTGCGAGATGCTGTCTGTGTTGTTGTACGTGGCGCAGGCGTGGCCTATCCCCAAACCCTGCGCTGCAGCAGTGACGCGGGCCATCTTCAAGTTCATCTGGAGATCAAAGATGGATCGCGTCCGGAGGGAGGTGATGCACAAATCTCCAGAGAACGGAGGGAAAGACGTTCCCAACGCCGCCCTCATTCTGATGGCCACCTTTGTGTGCGGCTGCATCAAGCTGTGCGTAGATCCTCGGTACAGCAACAGCAAGTGCCACTATTTATTGAGGTTCTACCTGTCCCCAGTGTTGCGAAGGCTGGGTCTGGCCACACTGCCGCGGAACGCTCCGAGTAGTTGGACCGTACCGCAGCACCTGTCCTTCGTAGAGATCTTTCTCCACAAACACACCTTTGACCACAAGGCGATTAAGCAGTGGTCAGCGTGTAACGTCCTTAGGGCCCTGAGAGAAAAGGAGACGGCGGATCCTGTCGGAAGGTTCCCTGAGCAGACTGTCAGTGTCATCTGGCAGAACGCCTCATCACCAGAACTGACAAACAAGCACCAAGATCTAGCTTGGCTGGTGGTGAGAAGGGCACTCCCTGTCAGATCCTTTATGCACACTCGAGGTCTCAGCAACACCGCACGCTGCCCTCGAAGTGGCTGCGGGGCTGATGAGACGGTTGCACACCTCCTTCTGGAATGTGCCTTTGCAAAGAAGGTCTGGAGCGAGATGCAGTGGTATTTGTCGAGGTTCGTCCCCAACAGCTCGGTGACGCAGGACTCTGTGCTCTACGGGCTGTTTCCGGGGACGCACACCGAGACAAATATCAACTGCTGCTGGAAGGTCATCAACTCGGTGAAGGACGCACTTTGGTCCGCCCGAAACTTGCTGATCTTCCAGCAGAAAGAACTGTCCTCGACCGAGTGTTGCAGACTGGCACATTCCAAGGTCCAGGACTACGTGCTGAGGGACGGGCTGAAGCTTGGGGCAGCCGCCGCAAAGGTACAATGGGGAAAGGCCACACTGTAAGGCCTTTAACAGAGGCAGACCGAGGGCCCGGGAACTGCAGAATACCCTCGACCTGCGTAACTGTGTGCCAACCTGTCCACTAACGGCACACAGTAATCTGTTGAGACATGTATATATTTTTTAAGAACTGAAATGCAAACCTTGTAAATAGTATTTGTAATATTGAGACATAGATATAGTTTTGTAAGTATTGAAAGTAGACACTGTAATTTGGATAGATCTGAAAAAAATGTTTTGATTTGCTATTCGATTTGCTATTGTATATTTGAAATGGATTAGTTGAGTTTTTTTTTATGAATAAAGTATATTTTTGAAATAAAAAAAAAAAAAAAAAATGGCATTGGTTGAGTGATAAATTGTGCAACAGTAGTGTGTTTGATACTATAAGTTTGTACTCGAGAAAAGTGGCAAGTTAACTTGACAATTGCATCTTTATAAAGAACATACTGAACCCAATTGTCTTGTTGTCAGATCCATCTCACTAATCATTCCCCCAGCTTTAAAGATCTGTGTATTTGTGTCTCCTGCTCTCTCAGTCTACACATCATTTATGAATTTTACTCCCTGTGGAAATGCTGAGTTCCCAAACACTGACAACAAGAGCTTGTAACAAACAAGACTTCATTCACTGTCTGAGCAGCTAATCCAGGCTTGTGCTGTGCCCAGGCTCCAGGGAGAACTCCCACACTCCTAACACCTGACCCATTTGTGGCCACATCATCATGTGACCATTGGGTTTCTTCCCCGTTTGAGTTGGGACAGTCGCTGGTATTGAGATACGACAGTGTGTGTGAGCAGTAACTGTGTCTGAACCCTGATAAAATGTACAGGTTGAACAGGCTAACATTTACATTGGGTGAGACATGGTGTTGCAGCTGGTGCGTAGACTATCACACCTACCCACCTCCCCCGCCACCCCCCCCCCCCCCCCACCCTCCCCCCCCCCCCCCCCCCCCACCCTCATTCTGTAACGATGAGATTTGAAGGCCAGTTTATCTGCCTTATCTGCCAATGCCACTGAATGTACTTCTTATTCCATCCCTTGTTCTGTTATGTCAGGTCTATGCAGATTTGAATGAAGCAATTTGGTATCATACCAGAGGGCCATTGGTTTGTTTAATGTCTGATGAAGAAACTCTTTGTTGAAGAAATCACCTCAATCTCACTCATGATCTGCATCAGACCTGGGTGAAAATAGATAAGTGGGTTTTGTGTCTGTTTTGAGTGATGTGGTACACGGTCTTCAATTTTTCCAAGCCTTTGGGGGAATTTTTGTTTTAATATTGTTCGAATTCACTCTGTCTTTAAGACAGGAATACATAATTTCTTGATTAATAAGTGGATCGGTGTTATGGGGAAAAGGCAGGAGAATGGGGATGAGAAAAATATTAGCCATGATTAAATGGCGGAGGAGACTCAATGGGCCGAGTGGCCTCATTCTGCTCCTGTGTCTTATGGTCTTATGGCTTTAATCAACTTTAAGCGTTTTCTTCAGATTAATGTAGGATATTCTGCTCGACCAATTTGAGGAAGAGCATTCCTCATTCTGAATAACATAGTGGCAGGAATTTTCCAGCTCTGCCCACCAATGAGATCTTCCAGTCTCACTGAAGTCAGTGGATATTTGAATGGCTCTCCATGATGGAGCTGGAAAATCTCAACCAGTGGTCAGAGATTGTCCTGTCTTTGGTTGTATCTTGCTGACCTTTAACATTTAACTCCATTCCTCCTGGGCCTTAAAGGTTGTATTAATGAATGTTGCAAAGTAATGTCATTTTTTGCAGTAATTAAACTTTGTCAGAAAAAACTCAGATTCCAGTTCCTGTATCTACCTTGAATTCCGAATGATGTCCGTTGATTTCAGTGTTAGCGCTGTTTGGTTGGTGTACCTCTTGAACAGATTATCATTCAGCAGATTGCTTCTATTGTTTTACAAACACAGATTTTCTTGAATGACGTAGATTACATAGAACCCTACAGTGCAGAAACAGGCCCTTTGGCCCATCGAGTCTGCACCGAACACAATCCCACCCAGACCCTATCCCCATATCCCTACACATTTACCTGCTAATCCCTCTAACCTACACATCCCAGGATACTAAGGGGCAATTTTAGCATAGCCAATGAACCTAACCCGCACATCTTTGGACTGTGGGAGGAAACCGGAGCACCCGGAGAAAACCCACGCAGACACGAGGAGAATGTGCAAACTCCACACAGGCAGTGACCCGAGCCGGGAATCGAACCCAGGACCCTGGAGCTGTGAAGCAGCAGTGCTAACCACTGTGCTAGATTTTCCAGCTGCGCTCACCTGGAAACTAGAAAATCCTGCCCGTCAGTCAATGGACCTTTCCATGGTCTGCCCTGCGCCCGCTACAGTTCCCATGGCAGGCAGAATGGAAAAATTTGCCCCAGTTTTTTAAAATGGCCCATCTGGACCCAGCCACGTCACTGTGTGATTTGGGCAGAGTATTCTCTGTGGACCTTCCTGCTACGGTTTGGAAAAGTTGCTGCCTTTTCAGGGTCCTGGTTGCTGCCTTGTTTGGGCAGCACGCTGGCGCAGGGGTTAGCACTGCTGCCTTACAGTGTCAGGCACCTGAGTTTGATGCCTGGCTTGGGTCACTGTCTGTGCAGAGTCTGCATGTTCTCCCTATATCTGCATGGGTTTCCTCTGGGTGTTTCGGTTACCTTCCACACTCCAAAGGTGTGCGGGTTGGATTGATTGGCCGTGTTAAATTGACCTTAGTGTTGGGGGGATAAGCAGGGTAAATGTGTGGGTTTACAGGAATAAGGTCTGAGTGGATTTGTGGTTGGTGCAGATTCAATGGGGCAAATGGCCTGTCTCAGTTTTATAACTCACAAAGGGAATGGGTTCAATGGGCTTTTTGTGCGAGATTTCCCTCTCAGCTCTTACAAGGAGGTTTTGCCTCTGCTCCTCAGCCTGTCCGGTCAGTTCTACAGCTTTACTTCTTGTCAAACTGTCCTGAGATTGTAAAACATTCAGAGAGATTTTCATCCCTTTTTTAATTCACTGGATGTGGCTGATGAGGTCGCTACGAGAGGACACAGGTTTAAGGTGCTGGGGAGCAGGTACAGAGGAGATGTCAGGGGTAAGTTTTTCACTCAGAGGGTGGTGAGTGAGTGGAGTGAGTGAATAAACTAGGCTTGTACTCGTTAGAGTTTAGAAGAATGAGGGGAGATCTCATTGAGACGTATAAGTTGATGAATGGGATGGATAGGATAGAGGTGGAGAGACTCTTCCCGCTTAAAAAAGACAGTAGGACTAGGGGGCACAGCCTCAAGATAAAGGGGAGGCGGTTTAGAACAGAGTTGAGGAGGAACTTCTTCACTCAAAGGGTGGTGAATCTCTGGAATTCTCTGCCCGTTGAAGTGGTGGAGGCTGCCTCGCTAAATATTTTTAAGAAGCGGGTTGATGGGCTTTTGATAAGAGAGGGGATTAAGGGTTATGGGGAGAGGGCGGGAAAGTGGAACTGAGCCACGACAGATCAGCCATGATTTTATTGAATGGCGGGGCAGGCTCGAAGGGCTAGATGGCCTACTCCTGCTCCTATTTCTTATGTTCTTATGTTCTTATGAATCGGCTGCTGTCAGTGGAGGGGAACTCGCTGGGGTCTTTTAAGAGACTTCTGGATGAGTATATGGGGTTTAATGGGTTATAGATAGGCCTGGTAGGTAGGGATGTGATCGGTACAACTTGTGGGCCGAAGGGCCTGTTTGTGCTGTAGTGTTCTATGTACTTATAGTCCATCCCTAATTTTTCTTAAGGTGGTGGTGAGCTGCCTTCTTGAACCACCGCAGAGGTGTAGGTACACCCACAGCATTATTACGGAGGGAGTTCCGGATATTTGACCCAAGCAACAGTCAAGGAAGAGCGATGTATTTCCAAATAGGGCGGTGAGGGTGTGAAGGAGAACCTCCAGTTAGTGATGCTCCCATGCGTTGTCTGTCGAGATAGTAGCAGTCGTGGGTTTGGAAGGTGCTGCCTGAGGAGAGTTTCTGCAGTGCGTGTTGTCGATTGTACTCACTGCTGCATTGCTGGCGGAGTTTTATTTGTTTGCCAATCAACAGGACCTGCTTTGTCCGTGGATAGTGTTGAGCTAGAGGTGGTTTCAGTGATAGTAATTGTCAGGGAGCTGACAATGTTGTAACTGTACTGGAACATTTTGGGAAAGGGCGTGGCTTGTTCTGAAGGATAAGGTTTCAGTTCTCCCGCGGGAATGTTATCGGGAGCTTTGCAATACCCAGGGCCCTTCAGTCATTTTCGATGTAATTTAGCATCATGGAATCCACAGAAAGGCCAGCTGGCCAATTGTGTCTGTGCTGGGAAACAATCCACTCAGCCTGATCCCGCTTTCCAGTGTTTGGTCCATAGTCCTGCACCTTACAGGACCATAGCAGCAAGGTGGCACAGTGGTTAGCACTGCTGCCTCCACAGCCAGGGACCCAGGTTCCATTCATGCTGTCCGAGTGAAGTCTGTAAATTCTCCCTGTGTCTGTGTGGGTTTCTTCTGGGAGCTCCGGTTTCCTCCCACAGTCCGAAACACTTACTGATTAGGTGCATTGGCCGAGCTAAATTCTCTCCAAACAGGTGCCAGAATGTGGTGACTAGGGGATTTTCACCCTAAGTTCATTGCAGTGTTAATGTAAACCTTTTTGTGACACTAATAAATAAAATTTTAAAAGAACTTCAGATTCATATCCAGATTCCTTTTAAATGAGTTGAGGGTTTCTGCTTTACTATCCTTTTCAGACAGTGTGTTCCAGACCCCCACAACACCTGGGTGACAATAATTTTCTTCATCACCCTTCTAATCATTCTACTCTTTAAATCTATACCCCTTTAAATCTATACCCCCTTTAAATCTATATCCCCTTTAAATCTGTACCCCTTTAAATCTATACCCCTTTAAATCTACACCCCCTTTAAATCTATACCCCTTTAAATCTATACCCCCTTTAAATCTATACCCCCTTTAAATCTATACCCCCTTGTCACTGAGCTCTCTGCAAAAGTAAATAGACTCTTCCCATCCACTCTATCCAGACCCCTCATAATTTTGTACATTTCAATCAAATTTCCCATCTCCACTGTTCCAGGGAGAACAATGATGTGGAGATGCCGGTGTTGGACTGGGGTGAACACAGTAAGAAGTCTCACAACACCAGGTTAAAGTCCAACAGGTTCATTTGGAGTACTGTGTGCAGTTTTGGGCGCCGCACCTGCGCAAAGATATTTTGGCCTTGGAGGGAATGCAGAGTAGGTTTACTCGGCTGATACCGGAGTTGAGGGGATTGAGCTATGAGGAGAGGCTGAATAAACTAGGCTTGTACTCGTTGGAGTTTAGAAGAATGAGGGGAGATCTCATTGAGACGTATAAGATGATGAATGGGATGGATAGGATAGAGGTGGAGAGACTCTTCCTGCTCAAAAAAGACAGTAGGACTAGGGGGCACAGCCTCAAGATAAAGGGGGGGTGTTTTAGAACGGAGTTGAGGAGGAACTTCTTCACTCAAAGGGTGGTGAGTCTCTGGAATTCTCTGCCCGTTGAAGTGGTGGAGGCTGCCTCGCTAAATATTTTTAAGACGCGGGTTGATGGGTTTTTGATAAGAGAGGGGATTAAGGGTTATGGGGAGAGGACCGGAATGTGAAACTGAGCCACGACAGATCAGCCATGATCTTATTGAATGGCGGGGCAGGCTCGAAGGGCCAGATGGCCTACTCCTGCTCCTATTTCTTATGTTCTTATGTTCTTATTTGATAGTAAACTCACAAGCTTTTGGGGTTTGCCCTTCATCAGGTGAGAACAATCCCAGACTATCTAACCTTCCTTCATATCTACAACTATCCAGTCCTGGCTATATTCTTGTCAATCTCCTCTAGACCCTGACTAATGCAATTACATCCTTTCCATAATGAGGTGACCAGAACTGCACACAGTACTCAGGTTGTGGCCTAACTAATGTTTGATATTGTTACAGCATAACCTCTCTGTTCGTATATTCTATACTTCAGCTACTAATTGAAAGGATTCTAAATGCCTTCTTAGCCTCCTTCCCGATCTAGCCTACTACAATCCCGATCTAGCTTTCAACAATCTGTGGACATCCACACGAACTATCTCTGAACCCCTCGGTATTCTCCCATTTAAAATTTACTGTGAAAATTG
Organism: Prionace glauca; assembly: GCA_037974335.1. NCBI lineage: Eukaryota > Metazoa > Chordata > Chondrichthyes > Carcharhiniformes > Carcharhinidae > Prionace > Prionace glauca. Next base: position 20,631,445 of record CM075753.1, on the reverse strand, counting down.
CCTAGTTACACACTCCGGCGATTTATTACAAACCAGAGAAAATTACAGCAGAAACAGGCCTTTTGGCCCTCCTTGTCTGTGCCGAACCATTTTTTCCCTAGTCCCACTGACCTGCACTTGGACCCTATCCCTCCACCCCCCTCTCATCCATGAACCTCTCCAAGTTTTTCTTAAATGTTAAAAGTGACCCCGCATTTATCCGGCAGCTCATTCCACACTCCCAACACTCTCTGTGTGAAGAATCCCCCCCTAATATTCCCTTTAAACTTTTCTCCTTTCACCCTTAACCCATGCCCTCTGGTTTTTTTCTCCCCTAGCCTCAGTGGAAAAAGCCTGCTTGCATTCACTCTATCGATACCCATCAAAATCTTATACACCTCTATCAAATCTCCCCTCATTCTCCAGGGAATAAAGTCCTAACCTATTCAATCTCTCTCTGTAACTCAGCTTCTCAAGTCCCGGGAACATCCTTGTGAACCTTCTCTGCACTCTTTCAACCTTATTTACATCCTTCCTGTAACTAGGTGACCAAAACTGTACACAATACTCTAAATTCAGCCTCACCAATGCCTTATACAACCTCACCATAACACTCCAACTTTTATATTCCATACTCCGATTTATAAAGGTCAATGTACCAAAAGCACTCTTTACACCCTATCCACCTGTGACATCACTTTTAGGGAATTCTGTACCTGTATTCCCAGATCCCTCTGTTCAACTGCACTGTTCAGAGTCCTACCAATAGCCTGATTATTGTTTAATCCTTTGCCTTGTTTGACTTCCCTAATATGCACCACTTCACACTTCTCTGAATTGAATTCCTTTTGCCATTAATCTGCCCTCCTGGCCATTCATTTGATATTGTCCTGAAGTCTAGAGTCCATTATTAAGGATTTCATAGCTCAGCAGTTGAAAGATAGTGGTACAATGAGACAAAGTCAGCATGGATTTACACAGGGGGACTCATACTTGATGAATTTATTGGAAATCTTTGAGGATGTAACAAGGAGAGTTGGCCAAGGAAAACTGACGGATGTGGTTTATTTGGATTTTCAGAAGGCTTTCAACAAGTTTTCACATAACAGACTATTATCTGAAGTTGGGATTGTGGCTTGAGATAGATAGAAAGTTGGTCAGCATTTAGGATACAAAGAGTTGGCATAAATGGGTCTTTTTCTGATTGGTAGGCGATGACTAGGGGGGGTTCCACAGAGATCTGTGCTCAGACCCCAACTGTTCAGATTATTATATTAATGATTTGGAAAAGGGAACTGAATGCATTATCTCCAAATTTGCAGATGATATGAAGTTGGGTGGGAGGGTGAGCTGTGGGGAGGATGCAGAGATGCTTCAGTGTGATTTGGACAGGTTGATTGAGTGGGCACACACATAGCAGATACAGTATAACGTGGATAAATGTGAGGTTATCCACTTGGATAGCTATAACAGGAATGCAGATTATTATTTGAATGGGTGTAAATTGAGAGAGGTGGATATTCAAAGAGACTTTAGTGTCCTCATGCATAAGAACATAAGAACATAAGAAATAGGAGCAGGAGTAGGCCATCTGGCCCTTCGAGCCTGCCCCGCCATTCAATAAGATCATGGCTGATCTGTCGTGACTCAGCTCCACCTTCCCGCCCTCTCCCCATAACCCTTAATCCCTTCTCTTATCAAAAACCCATCAACCCGTTTCTTAAAAATATTTAGCGAGGCAGCCTCCACCACTTCAACGGGCAGAGAATTCCAGAGATACACCACCCTTTGAGTGAAGAAGTTCCTCCTCAACTCTGTTCTAAACCGCCCCCCCTTTATCTTGAGGCTGTGCCCCCTAGTCCTACTGTCTTTGCCACATAAACTAAGTGTATAGGTACAGCAGGCAGTAAAGAAGGCAAATGGTATGTTGGTTTGCATAGCAAAAGGATTTGAGTATAGGAATAGGGAGGCTTTACTGCAGTTGTACAGGGCGTTGGTGAGACCACACCTGGTGTATTGTGTACAGTTTTGGTGTCCTTATCTGACACCAAAATTAGAGGGCACAACATGAGGCTAAAGAGACGATCATTTAAAACAGAGATCAGGAGGAATTTCTTCAGCCAGAGAGTGGTGAATCTTGCAGAAGGCAGTGGAGGCCATTGAGTGTCTTTAAGACAGAGATAGATAGGTTCTTGATTAGTAAGGCGATCAGGGGTTATGGGGAAAAGGCAGGAGAATGGGGATGAGAGAAATATCAGCCATGATTGAATGGCGGGGCAGACTCGATGGGCCGAGTGGCCTAATTCTGCTCCTGTGTCTTATGGGCTTATGGTCATAAATTGAAACATTACAAAATTTGTGTGTCCCAGAATCTCAGTCACACTGACCTTTTCAACCTTCACCTTTTTGGTTAATAAAGAAAGTGGCTACCCATCAGATACTGACCTGTGCTTGTGGGTGGTTAACACCCTGTCTTGTTTGCATCAGAAAGTCAGGTGCACATAGTCCCAACCAGAGGCCTGAGCACAAAATCTGGATTGACTCTCCAGTGCAGTACTGATGGAGTGCTACACTGTTAGATGCACCATATTTCAGATGAGGTGCAAAAATAAGGGGTGTTGTCTGCTCTCAAGTTTTGATTTGATTTATTATGGGATTGTGTTCGGTGCAGACTCAATGGGCTGAAGGGCCTCTTTCTGCACTGTCTATAATTCTATGTTTTTTTTATTGTTACATGTCTTGGAATACAGTGAAAAGTATTGTTTATTGTGCAATATGCAGATAAAACATATTGTTCATAGAGTAAAGGAGAGAGTGCAGAATATGTTTTTGATAACATAGAACATTACAGCACAAACAGGCCCTTCGGCCCTCGAGTTGCACCGATCGCATCAACCCCACCAATCTATAGACCTATCTATAACCCCCAATCCCATTAAACCCCATATACTCATCCAGAAGTCTTTTAAAAGACCCCAAGAGGGGATTAAGGGTTATGGGGAGAGGGCGGGAAGGTGGAGCTGAGCCACAACAGATCAGCCATGATCTTATTGAATGGCGGGGCAGACTCGAAGGGCCAGATGGCCTACTCCTGCTCCTATTTCTTATGTGCTTATGTTCTTATAGTGCCACAGTCAGAGCAAGGGTGAAGAGAAAGATCAACTTAATATATGGTAGGCCCATTCAAAATTCTGATAGCAGCAGGGAAGAATCAGTTGGTATGTGATCTCAGACATGTTTTTGATTGTCACTGCATCCACCATCTTAAATATTCACTCCCTCCACCACTGACGGACAGTAACAGCCGTGCGTACCATCTACAAGATGCACTGCAGCAACTCATTAACGCTCTTTCGACAGAACCTCCCAAAAGTGTGGCCACTCTCATTCAGAAGGACAAAGTCAGTAACGCCATGAGAACACTCACCCACCATCCTGACTTGGAAATGTACCGGTTATTCCTTCACTGTCACTGGGTCAAAATCCTGGAGCTCCCTCCCTAACTGCATTGTGGATGTACCTACACTATAGAACATAGAACATAGAACATTACAGCGCAGAACAGGCCCTTCGGCCCACGATGTTGCGCCGACCAGTTACAAAAACAATGACCCACTAACCTAAACCAATCCCTTTTCGTCCATAAACCTATCCACAGATCTCTTAAACGCCCCCAAACTAGGCGCATTTACAACTGCAGCAGGCAGGGCATTCCAATCCCTCACCACCCGCTGGGTAAAGAACCTACCCCTGACATCTGTCCTGTAGCTACCCCCCCTTAATTTAAAGCCATGCCCCCTCGTGCTAGCTTTCTCCATCCTAGGAAAAAGGCTATCACTGTCCACCCTGTCTAAACCTCTAATCATCTTATATGTTTCAATAAGATCCCCTCTTAGCCGCCTTCTTTCCAGCGAAAACAACCCCAAATCTCTCAGTCTCTCCTCATAGGATCTCCCCTCCATACCAGGCAACATCCTGGTAAACCTCCTCTGCAGCAGCTCAAGAAGGTGACATATCACCTCTTTCTCAAGGCAATAAATGTTGTCCTTGCCCATGACGCTCAGAAGAATTAAGGGATGAATTTTTTTTTAAATGAATTGGATACAGTTCTTAGAACCGTCTGATCTTAGAACCCTACAGTGCAGAAACAGGCCCTTCGGCCCATCGAGTCTGCACCGAACACAATCCCACCCAGACCCTATCCCCATATCCCTACACATTTACCCGCTAATCCCTCTAACCTACACATCCCAGGACACTAAGGGGCAATTTTAGCATAGCCAATGAACCTAACCCGCACATCTTTGGACTGTGGGAGGAAACCGGAGCACCCGGAGAAAACCCACGCAGACACGAGGAGAATGTGCAAACTCCACACAGGCAGTGACCCGAGCTGGGAATCGAACCCAGGACCCTGGAGCTGTGAAGCAGCAGTGCTAACCACTGTGCTACCGTGAATGGATCTCAAATTGTCTCCGATTTAGATGATGTGGGAATGGGATGCAGCTGGAAGATTTTTTTTAATCATGTTGAAATCAGAATGAGGCCAACATTCAGAAATAAAATCAAAGCCATCACTCTGAAAACCTGCACTGATTTATATCCTCTGGAACGCAGGAGACAACTTGGAGTCTGGGCTGAGAATACAGATGATCGAGTGAAGGTGCATCATGTTACAGTAAATGATCTCAGCTCACTAAGATTGGGACTGAACTGGACACCTCAGCACATTGCACACCCACAGCCCCCCACACTTCAAGCAGCAAGGAATAATCGACCTTCAACAGAGGCAAGAACTCGAATTCTGTTTCATGTGTTTTTTTTTGAAAGTCCTGTGCAGATAGAAGGGATTATATTTCTAAAGGCAGTCTCTGGACAGGCCCAGTGTTTCGCTCGATGCAGTCAAACTCCTGCCGTAACTTGTAGAAAATTTCACCTTTGTGATAAATTAAGATGTTCCCTAAATTAGCCGGAGCTACAACTGGAAGACAAATTTAGAAAGGCTTCTCCATGCTGACTCAGAAACATCGAGTGTTCTCAAATGCCAGCACTCTCTCCTCCTCTCACTCGCTTTTCTTTCCCTCTCTCTCTTTCTCTTTCCTTCCCTCTTTCTCTTCTTCTCCCTTTCCCTCTCTCTGTTTCCCTTCTCTTTATCATCTTTTCTCTACGTCCATTTCTCTCTCTTTCCGCTTTTACTCCTCTCCCCTTTCTCTCTCACTCCCCCATGTCCCCTCTCTCTAATCACCCCCTTCTCTCACTCTACCTTTCTCTCACTTTTTCTCCCTCTCTCTTCCCTTCTCTGTCCTTTTTTGTCTCTCTGTCTCTCTTTCTCTTCTCTTCTCTTCCCTCCTCTTCCCTCCCTTTCTCTCTTTTTCTCTTTCCCTCTCTCTTTCCCCTTCTCTCTCTCTCTTCTTTATCCTTTTTCTCCCCCTTCTCTCTCCCTCTCCCCCTTTCTCTCTTCCCCTCCCTTCCCTCTCTGTGACTTAACACACAAAAGGCATGAAACTTCCCAAGAGTGATACAGAAAGAATTGTTAATTGATTTGGTCTCAATAAAGACAGTGAGATTAAAAGAACGAGGGGACTGGGGCTTATTGGGTAACTCTGAAAGAGCCAGTTCAGAATGAATGGGCTGAATGGCCTGCTCCTGAGCTGCCTGACTCGATGAGATGTGCAGCATGTGAAAAACTAGATTACTCTTGTTACTTTCCTCTATTTATCCTGCTCGCTACAAATGCTGTTAAGGTAAAATAAAATCAGCAAATGCTGGAAATCCTCAGCAGGTCAGGGCAGAATCTATCGAGAAAGTTAATGTCTCGAGTCGATGACCTTTCACCGTATCCCTCAGTGCAGAAAGAGGCCATTCAGCCCATCCATCATGCACCAGCAACAATCCCACCCAGGCTCTATCGCTGTAACCCCATTGATTCCCCCCTGACACTAAGGAGCAATTGATCATGGCCAATCAACCTAACCCGCACATCTTTGGAGCACCCGGAGGAAACCCACGCAGACACGAGGAGAATGTGCAAACTCCCCGCAGACAGTGACCCGAGCCGGGAATTGAACCTGGGTACCTGGCACTGTGAGGCAGCCGTGCTAACCCACTGTGCCACATCCTTCATTCTCTTTTTCTCTTCACTGATGCTGCCTGATTGACTGAGAATTTTCACCATTTTCTGTTTTTGTTTTAAATTTCCAACATCTGTAATAAACAGTGCTTTCGGACCAGTGATTTGATCAGTTTCTGGCCCTGAACCATTGTGCCTGTGTCAATGTGACATACAGATTGCTGCAACTCACTGTGAAAGCAACTCCCAACCATACACCTTCAGGGAGAATATAGAACATAGAACATTACAGCGCAGAACAGGCCCTTCGGCCCACGATGTTGCACCGACCAGTTACAAAAACAATGACCCACTAGCCTATACCAATCCCTTTTCGTCCATAAACCTATCCACAGATCTCTTAAACACCCCCAAACTAGGAGCATTTACATGTGAACACAGTGTGTGGTTAGGATGAGGAATAAACTACCTGAGCTAATCACCCCCTTCTCTCTCTCTACCTTTCTCTCACTTTTTCTCCCTCTCTCTTCCCTTCTCTGTCTCTCCTTTTTTGTCTCTCTCTCTCCTTCTCTTCCCTTCCCTCCTCTTCTCTCTCTCTTTATCCTCATGCTGTCCCATTGTAAGATTTGATCGAGGGAGAGAAATAAACTGCAGGGTTTTAGGTCGGGGAGTGGGAGCAGTTGTTATTGAGATTAGACACAATGGTCTCCCTCTGGACTGTATTCTATATTTCTAAATGGACAAGAGCAGCATTGTACTTAGCATGGCCAATCCACCGAACCTGCACTCCTTTGGAGTGGGGGAGGGAACCCACAGAGACACGGGGAGAATATGCAAACTCCACACAGACAGTGATCCGAGGCTGGAATTGAACTCAGTTCCCTGGTGCTATGGGACAACAGTGCTAACTACTGTGCCACCGTGCCACTGGGGAGAACCAGGGGCCAACTTATTTAAAAATAAGGGGTCACTCATTTAAGGCAGAGATTAGGAGAATTTTTTTTCTCAGAGTTGTCTCTGGAACTCTCTTCCTCAAAAGGCAGTGGAAGCAGAGACTTTGAATATTTTCGAGGCAAAGCGAGATAGATTCTTGATTTACAAAGGGATGAAAGGTTATCAGGGGGTCAATGGGATAAAGATTGTGGTTACTATCCGATTATCCATAATCTTATTGAATGGAGGAGCCTACTCTGCTTCTAATCTGTAGTTGGTATGGAGCACTTTGTATCGTTTTAACCTGCTGATTTGAAAAATATATTTAATTGTGTTAGAGGCAATCAGAGAAGATTCATAAGAACATAAGAAATAGGGGCAGGAGTAGGCCATCTAGCCCTTCGAGCCTGCCCCGCCATTGAATAAGATCATGGCTGATCTGTCGTGACTCAGCTCCACCTTCCCGCCCTCTCCCCATAACCCTTAATCCCTTCTCTTATCAAAAACCCATCAACCCGCTTCTTGAAAATATTCTCTCAACATATTCCTCAGATGAGGGCCTTATGAAGGAAAGTTGAACAGATTAGAGTTTAGAAGACTGAAATGTAACTTTACTGAAACACGCAAGATCTTGAGGAGATTTGATGGGGCAGATACGGGGGCAGATGTCTCCACTTGTGGGAGGGATTAGATCCACGGGACACAGTTTTAACAAGGAAAGGTGTAGAGGTGAAGAGAATATTTATCTCTTAGAGGATCGTTAGGCTGTTGCACTCTCTTCCCCAGAGGGCAGTGCAGACTGGCTCACTGATTTTATTTAAGATTGTGTTAGACAGGTTAGTGATAGATAAAGGAGTCTGGGTTAAGAAGGGAGACGGCAAAGTGGAGTTAAGCTCATAACCGTTTTTTTAAACCACTAAGCTCGTCCCAATTGCCTGTGTTTGGCCCCTATCCTTCAATAATCATATTACTCATGGAAATGTCTAAATGCTTTTTAAAAGACAAAATTGAACCCACCTCTACTACTCTTTGGCAGCTTGTTCCGGGCGCTTTGGCCTAGTCCTGTGCTTGTCCAATATTAACGCAGTAATAAGGTCAACAAGGTCTCATGGTCCTATCAGGGTTTTCACGATAAAGGCTCCCTCAAGACAAGGGGCTGATACTTATGATATTTGGTCAAAAGAAAACAAGTGGGTGAGGCCTAAACACACTGGTAAAGCCTCCGACACTGGGTTTATTGGGTGCCCCAATAGAAAAAGAAATAACCTTCCGCCCACTCCACCACGGGGTATATAGCAGTACCCCCCTCAACTCTCACCCATCCCACGATCAACGGCAGCATCTCCCCTATCTACCCCCCCTCTTATCTACCCCCCACCTATGATCAATGCTGGCACCCTGTGCAATCAACATTGGCATCCCACCCCTGAACCTCCCATCACCAACAGTCAACACCAGCATCTTCTCGTCTCCCTCTCTCCTCCCCACTACACACACGAAAACACACACATGCACACGCACACACACACACACACACGAAAACACACACATGCACACGCACACACACACACACAAAAACACACACATGCACACGCACACACACACACACACGAAAACACACACATGCACACGCACACACACACACGAAAACACACATATGCACACGCACACACACACACGCACACACACAAAAACACACGCATGCACACGCACACACACACACATGAAAACACACGCATGCACACACACACACACACATGTTCTCCTCCCCCATCTCCCATCCGTGAAATTCCCACTAGGGTCTGCCCTGGCATTGTCCCCAGCACAGATTGGCATTGCCAGGTTAGAATGCGCACGGTGCTAACCTGGTAGTGTCAACCTATAAGAAGTCTCACAACACCAGGTTAAAGTCCAACAAGTTTACTGTGTTTACCCCAGTCCATTTCCACATCGTGTCAACCTGTGCCAGGGAGCTGTGACATGTTACTGACCAGGTTTGTATGTCTCTCTCTCTCTCCCTTTGGGGGCTATACTCACCTTTTGATACACACACATGTTTCCAGATTCTCTCTGGATTTTTGGCCTGTGTTGCCGTCTCTTGACAAAAACATGGGTAAAAGTTGCCCCCAAGGAATTTGGATATAAAAGAGAGGAGTTTTACCCTTCAGCCTCTGGGTCATTGTGGTTTGGGGTCAGGGGTCAGACTGGTAAAACTGGTTTACTTTGCTGATGCCATTGACAAAAACTCCCTACAGCCACTCCCTGATCTGACAAATCCCACAGTCACTGCTTCCTCACCCTGGAACCCATTTCCATAACCTCCATCTGCTTTGTAACCACTTCCAACCCTTTGAGGAATGCACAAAATCTGACCTTACCTCCCACTTCCCGAATACTGCCAGAACCACAGCAACCATCCCGGAATCTGATAACGAAGGCTCATGGAAATCAGTTCCTCAGCCAGTAGGATTCTGAACTTAAATGTCCAATGATTGGTTGAGCAGCCTAACTATTTTTTATTATCCTTGCTACAGAGTTCAAACCTGGCTCTAAAGAGACCAACAACTGTTATTTGCAGATGACACTAAGATTGGTGGCATAGTGGACAGTGAAGAAAGTTATCTCCAATTGCAACAGGATCTTGATCAATTGGGTCAGTGGGCTGACGAATGGCAGATGAAGTTTAATTTAGACAAATGTGAGGTGATGCATTTTGATAGATTGAACCAGGGCAGGACTTACTCAGTTAATAGTAGGGCGCTGGGGAGAGGTACAAAACAAAGAGATCTAGGGATACATGTTCATAACTCCTTGAAAGTGGAGTCACAGCTGGACAGAGTGGTGAAGAAGGCATTCGGCATGCTTGGTTTCATCTGTCAGAACATTGAATACAGGAGTTGGGATGTATTGTTGAAGTTGTACAAGACATTGGTAAGGCCACACTTGGAATACTGTGTACAGTTCTGGTCACCCTATTATAGAAAGGATATTATTAAACTAGAAAGAGTACAGAAAAGATTTACTAGGATGCTACCGGGACTCGATGGATTGAGTTATAAGGAGAGGCTGAATAGACTGGGACCTTTTTGTCCAGAGCGTAGGAGACTGAGGGGTGACCTTATAGAGGTCTATAAAATAATGAGGGGCATAGACGGATAGAACATAGAACATAGAACATTACAGCGCAGAACAGGCCCTTCGGCCCACGATGTTGCGCCGACCAGTTACAAAAACAATGACCCACTAGCCTAAACCAATCCCTTTTCGTCCATAAACCTATCCACAGATCTCTTAAACGCCCCCAAACTAGGCGCATTTACAACTGCAGCAGGCAGGGCATTCCAGTCCCTCACCACCCTCTGGGTAAAGAACCTACCCCTGACATCCGTCCTGTAGCTACCCCCCCTTAATTTAAAGCCATGCCCCCTCGTGCTAGCTTTCTCCATCCGAGGAAAAAGGCTATCACTGTCCACCCTATCTAAACCTCTAATCATCTTATATGTTTCAATAAGATCCCCTCTTAGCCGTCTTCTTTCCAACGAAAACAACCCCAAATCCCTCAGTCTCTCCTCATAGGACCTCCCCACCATACCAGGCAACATCCTAGTAAACCTCCTCTGCACCCTCTCCAAAGCCTCCACATCCTTCCTGTAATGTGGGGACCAGAACTGCACACAGTACTCCAAGTGCGGCTGTACCAGAGTAGTGTACAGTTGCAACATGACGCTGCGACTCTTAAATTCAATCCCCCTACCAATAAACGCCAAGACACCGTACGCCTTCTTAACAACCTTATCTACTTGATTCCCAACTTTCAGGGATCTATGTACACATACACCTAGATCCCTCTGCTCCTCCACACTATTCAAAGTCCTCCCGTTAGCCCTATGTAGATATATATATATATATATGGATAGATGGTCAATATCTTTTCCCAAAGGTAGGGGAGTCTAAAACTAGAGGGCATAGGTTTAAGGAGAGAGGAGAGAGATACAAAAGTGTCCAGAGGGGCAATTTTTTCACACAGAGGGTGGTGAGTGTCTGGAACAAGCTGTCAGAGGTAGTGGTAGAGGTGGGAACAATTTTATCTCTTAAAAAGCATTTAGACAGTTACACCTAATCCCATCTGCCAGCACCTGGTCCATAGCCCTGAATATTATGATGTGCCAAGTGTTCATCCAGATACTTTTTAAAGGATGTGAGGCAATCCCACCTCCACCTCACCCCCCTCCCAGGCAGCACATTCCAGACCGTCACCACCCTCTGGGTAGAAAAGCTTTTCCTCAAATCCCTCCCAAACCTCTTGCTCCTCATCTTGAACCAATGTTCCCTCGTGACTGACCCTTCAATTAAGGGGAATGGCTGTTCCTTATTCACTCTGTCCACGTCTCTGGTAAACTTGTACACATCGATCAGATTGCCTCTGCTCCAGTGAAAACATGATGTGGAGATACTGGCCTTGGACTGGGGTAAAACAGAAAGAAAGCTCACAACACCAGCTTAAAGTCCGACCGGTTTATTGTAGCAAACGCCACAAACATGTTCCGAAAGCTTGGGTCTTTTGCTACAGATAAACCGGTTGGACTTTAAGCTGGTGTTGTGAGATTTCTTTCCAATGAAAACAACCCAAGTTTCTCTCCTCTGCATCCCTTCCAGTGCAATCACATCCTTTCCATAATGCGGCAATCGGGAACTGTACACGGTACCCCAACTGAGGCTTCAGCAAAGTTTTGTACAATTCCAACATGACTTCCCTGTTTTTGTGATCTATGTCTTGACTGATAAGGGGGGGTAGCTACAGGACTGATGTCAGGGGTAGGTTCTTTACCCAGTGGGTGGTGAGGGATTGGAATGCCCTGCCTGCTGCAGTTGTAAATGCGCCTAGTTTGGGGGCGTTTAAGAGATCTGTGGATAGGTTTATGGACAAAAAGGGATTGGTTTAGGCTAGTGGGTCATTGTTTTTGTAACTGGTTGGCGCAACATCGTGGGCCGAAGGGCCTGTTCTGCGCTGTAATGTTCTATGTTCTATGATAAAGACAAGTGTCCCAAATGCCTTTCTCAACACCCTACTAACATACCCTTCCACCTTCAGAGATCTGTACACAAACACATCAAGGCCCCTTTGTTCCACAGAACTCCCTCGTGTCATGCCATTCGTTGAATAATTCCTTATCAAATTACTCCTTCCAAAGTGTATCACCTCACCCTTTTCAGGGTTAAATTCCATCTGCCCATTTGACCATTCCATCTTTATCTTCCTGTAACCCCTTGTTAATCACTCCACCGCATTGTTAACCACCCGTCCAATCTTTGTGTCATCCAGAAACTTACTAATCCAACCCCCCCACCACCGTCACATCGTCATCAATGTCATTTATATATGTTATTTATAGGGGACCCGACACAGATCCCGGTGGTACACCACTGGACACTGGCTTCTAGTCACTAAAGCAGCTTCTCTCATCACAACCTGTCTCCTATAACTGAGCCAATCCTGAATCCAGTTTATCAAATTACCCTGTATCTCATGTGAAACCATTTTCTTTCTCACTCTCCCATGTGGGACCTTGTTGAAGGCTTTGCTAAAAGCCACATAAACTACATCGACTGCACTATCCTCATCTACACACCCGTTCACATCCTCAAAAGATTCAATCAAAGAACAGAGAGAAAGGAAAGTACAGAACAGGAACAGTCCCCTGGGCCCTCTAAGCCTGTGCCGATTATAACACTCTAACTAAAATAAAACCATCTGCCCTTACTCGGTCCGTATCTCTCTACTCCCTCCCTGTTCATGTACCCATCCAGATGCCTCTTAAATATTACTAATGTGCCTACTTCCACCACCTTCCCTGGCAGCATGTTCCAGGCAGCCACCACTCTCTGCATAAAAAACTTCCCCCGCACATCACCCTTAAACTTTCCCCCTCTCACCTTGAACCTGTGCCCCCCCCCCGGGTAATTGACTCTTCCACCCAGGGAAAAGCCTCTGACTATCCACCCTGTCTGCGCCTCTCATCATTTTGTAAACCTCTACGAGGTCTCCCCTCAGCCTCTGCCTTTCCAGTGAAAACAATCCTAGTTTATTCAGCCTCTCCTCTTGGCCAACACCCTCGAGACCAGGAAACATCCTGGTGAACATTCTTTGCGCTTGCTCCAAAGCTTCCATATCTTTCTGATAATGTGGTGATCAGAACTGCACAGAATACTCCAAATGTGGCCTCACCAGATTTTATATCACTGCAACCTGATTTCCCAACTCTTAAGGATAATCACCCTGACCTCCTGTGTTGCCACTTTTAGGGATCCGTGGACCTGCACCCCCAGATCCCTCTGCCGGTTAATGTTCCGAAGAGTTCTGCCATTTACAGTAAAATTCACACCTGAATTTGATCCTCCAGAATGCAACACCTCCCATTTATCTGGATTAAACTCCCATGCCTCATTTGGAGTACTGTGCGCAGTTCTGGTCGCCTCACTATAGGAAAGATGTAGAAGCTATTGAAAGGGTGCAGAGGAGATTTACAAGGATGTTGCCTGGACTGGGAGGCATGCCTTATGAAGATAGGTTGAGGGAGCTGGGACTCTTTTCCCTGGAGAGGCGAAGGTTGAGAGGCGACCTGATAGAAGTTTATAAAATGTTGAGAGGAATAAATAGGGTGGACTCTCAGAGGCTATTTCCCCAGGTTGAAATGGTCGCTACGAGAGGACACAGATTTAAGGTGCGGGGAGGGAGGTACAGAGGTGATGTTAGGGGTAAGTTTTTCACTCAGAGGGTGGTGAGTGATTGGAATCGGCTGCCGTCGTCGGTGGTGGAGGCGAACTCGCTGGGGTCTTTTAAAAGACTTCTGGATGAGTATATGGGGTTTAATGGGATTGGGGGTTATAGATAGGTCTATAGATTGGTGGGGTTGATGCGATCGGCGCAACTCGAGGGCCGAAGGGCCTGTTTGTGCTGTAATGTTCTATGTTCTATGTTCTATCTCCCACTTCTGAGCAGGAATCTCCAATCTATCTATATCCTGTTGTGCTTAACCACAAATCTGTTATAGCTTTTGGTTCCATAGACTTAACGAACGGTGTTTGAGGCTGGGGGGTTGGGGAGAGAAAGAGGAGGGGGACTGTGGGACAGACAGATCACTGACATAAACAGAGGAAAAGAAGTGAAGGAGAAAACTGGAGACAGCGAAAGAGAGAGAGAGGAGCAGTGATAGATCTGTTACTGTGAGTGTGCCTCAGCACTCCTTGGTATCTGGAGACTACTTTGAACACTATATACACTATCAGGACACAGCGAGTGTTCCTCACTACGGTGCTTCACACTGATTTTCCCTCAGTGTCATCTCTTGGGTGTAGTTCTTTCTGCACCCTTTACTCCACATCTACACAGTCCAACGATTATTTATACATCCTCCTGCATTCTCCTCCCCAAAGTCTCGAAGGGATAGACGGCTCGGTGATTTCAGTTGTCACCCCGAATGGGTGAGGAGCTGAGGTAGCTGGAAATCCATTTGCTCTGAGGTTGGTCCTTGGAGGTTGTCACTCCTGGTGCCCCTCATTCTGGTTCTGTGGATATGACATTCTCCTGCTGTTCAGGATATACAGATCATCTGCTAATGCTTTCCTGTTCGTCAAAACCAGGGCAGTTCTGGTTCCTTTGAGTGATTAGAACATAGAACATTACAGCGCAGAACAGGCCCTTCGGCCCACGATGTTGCGCCGACCAGTTACAAAAACAATGACAACATCCAGGCAATATCCTGGTAAACATCCAGGCAACATCCTGGGCGGCACGGTAGCACAGTGGTTAGCACTGCTGCTTCACAGCTCCAGGGTCCTGGGTTCGATTCCCGGCTCGGGTCACTGCCTGTGTGGAGTTTGCACATTCTCCTTGTGTGTGCGTGGGTTTTCTCCGGGTGCTCCGGTTTCCTCCCACAGTCCAAAGATGTGTGGGTTAGGTTCATTGGCTATGCTAAAAAATTGCCCCTTAGTGTCCTGGGATGTGTAGGTTAGAGGGATTAGTAGGTAAATGTGTAGGGATATGGGGATAGGGTCTGGGTGGGATTGTGTTCTGTGCAGACTCGATGGGCCGAAGGGCCTGTTTCTGCACTGTAGGGTTCTATGTTGTTTAAACCTCCTCTGCACCCTCTCCAAAGCCTCCACATCCTTCCTGTAATGTGGGGACCAGAACTGCACACAGTACTCCAAGTGCGGCCGCACCAGAGTAGTGTACAGTTTGTGATTGTGATTGCATCTTAACCAGACACGATCTCGGTTTCCGTAGCTTTGCTGTGACTATATCTTCTCAATACTGCTATCCAATCCAACACCACCGCTCCCTTTCCAGAGTGGGAAGATTGTGAGCCTTGTGTCTTTGGTTGAAAACACAGGTTTAACTTTCTCTATAACCTTTCTTTTTCTGGTCTTTCACCGTAACATTTGACATCAATGTGTGGGGGAGGAAAAGAAATTGGGTTCTTAGCCTATGGCCCCTCAGTAAAAAGTCTGACAACACCAGGTTAAAGTCCAACCAAATTATTTGATAGTAAACTCACAAGCTTTCGGGGTTAGCCCCTTCGCCAGGTGAATGGAGAGTTCTGGCCTCAGACAGAGCATATAAAGCACAGACAGTTTACAGATTACTGATTAGAATGCGAATCCTTACACCTAACCTGCTGTTCAAGTCTTAAAGAGGCCGACAATGTGAGTGGAAGGAGCACTGAGCACAGGTTAAAGAGATGTGTATTGTCTCCAGACATCTCCTTCCACTCACATTGTCAAAGAACAAAAAAGAACAAAGAACAAAATCAGCCCGGGAAACAGGCCCTTCGGCCCAACGAGCCCACGCCACCGTCTCAACACCACCAGTCCCCCTCTCCACCCATGACCCCTATCTAATGTTTTATGGCCATCCAGATTGAGGGAAAACTGATTTAGGGACAATTTATTCCTGCCAATCAGCCTAACAGCACATCTTTGGGGTGTGGTAGGAAACCGGAGCGCCCGGATAAAACCCACGCAAGCACAGGGAGAATGCGCAAATTCCCACAGACACCGGCCCAAATCCATGTGTCTGCACAGCAATCAGCAATAGTCACTGAGCTGTCGTCTTGCCCAGTATCTGGTCCAGTTTAGGCTCACACTTACGACATGAAGCACTAGGCCAATCTTGAACAACCAAGAGCAGCCCCAGTACGACCCATCGCGTGTATGTCCCTCGTTGGACACGAGCTGGACCGACTTAAAACCTGTGAATGAAAAGAGAAAAACATTATTATCATACCATACCCATTTACATTACCAGGACACCCCAATGCTAATGACCCTTATTTAAAAGGTTCTCCTATTTCCACCCATCTCCAACTCAGTCGTGTGCCTGTCTAAGTTACTCTTAAACAACTCCAGCATGTTCGCCTCCACCACCTTACTTGGCAGAGCATTCCATACCCCCACTACCCTCTGTGTGAAAAACCTCCCTCTAATATCTGTGTTGTACCTCTCTCCACTCACAAGTCCATGACCCTTTGTCCTACGTGCCTCTATTATAGGAAATAGCTTACCTCTGTTTATCTATACCCTTCATAATCATATATACCTCTATTAGATCCCCCCTCAGTCGGCGTCTTTCAAGGGAAAAGAGCCCCAATTTCTTCAATCTTTCCTCATACCCCAGTCCTTCCATACCTGGCAATATCCTGGTAAACCTCCTCTGCACTCTCTCCAGAGTCTCCACGTCCTTCTGGTAGTAAGGCGACCAGAACTGGACGCAGTACTCTAAATGCGGCCTAACCAATGTTCTGTATAACTGCAACATTAGACTCCAGCTCTTATATTCTATACCCCTTCCTATAAAGGCTTTCTTCACCACACTCTCCACTCGCACTGCCACCTTCAAAGACTTGTGCACTTGCACCCCCAGGTCTCGCTGCGATTCTATACTCCTTACGGGCTTACCCTTTACCATATAACTCCCCCCTACATTATTCTAGCCAAAATGCATCACATCACATTTATCCGGATTAAACTCCATTTGCCACGTATCTGCCCAATCAACCAGCCTATCAATATCCCGCTGTATTGCCAGACACTGCTCCTCACTACCCGCCAATCCAACCATCTTGGTGTCATCAGCAAATTTGCTGACCACACCACCTACTCCCTCTTCCAAATCATTTATATATCATTTATGTTGGCATCTTTAAGACTTGAACAGCAGGTTAGGTGTAAGGATTCGCATTCTAATCAGTAATCTCTAAACTGTCTGTGCTTTATATGCTCTGTCTGAGGCCAGAACTCTCCATTCACCTGACGAAGGGGCAAACCCCGAAAGCTTGTGAGTTTACTATCAAATGAATCGGTTGGACTCTAACCTGGTGTTGTCAGACTTCTTACTGTGTTTACCCCAGTCCAACGCCGGCATCTCCACATCCTGCCCACCAGAAGCCCAGTGGGACAAATCACTCTGCATCAGCGTGGACCAGAGTAGCTCAATCTCTTCATTTTATTCTTAGCAGTTGATGCAACCTCCTCTCTCAGCTTCTGCATGGGGAC
This sequence comes from Prionace glauca, assembly GCA_037974335.1. Lineage (NCBI taxonomy): Eukaryota > Metazoa > Chordata > Chondrichthyes > Carcharhiniformes > Carcharhinidae > Prionace > Prionace glauca. Next base: position 20,613,912 of record CM075753.1, on the reverse strand, counting down.
CAAGAGGAATGTGGACAAATCCGTACTATGATGTGGAGGATTGGAAAAACGCATTGGCGAACTGTACCCATTGTCAGAGGTGGCAAAGTCTGATCTTAACTCCAATAATATGGCGAAAAAAAAGTCTGAAACTTGTCTTTTAGCTTAAGCGAGTTTATTCTTAGTGTGTTAGCCTCCTTTTCCCCCAAACCCATCTCTTTCCTTCAGCTGTGTCCATTCGTACACTTTCTGAGCTGAATGATCCTGGGTCCATGTATAGTAGAGCCAGTGATCATTGCCTGTCTTTCACAATGCAACTAGCTTCACAATGTAATTGCTGTTATATTGACGGATTTCCCTCGTTCTTGTAAATCAAAGCTTTAGAAATAAAATAAATTGAAGAAAATGTTATTTTTAACCCAGTAAAATGGTAACAAATGAGTGTGATTTAACATTGTAGAACCTGCAGTTCCTTCACCATTTATTTATACACATAATTACAAAGCAGGATTCGTTTGCCATTGCGTTGTTATAACACAAAGCACCTCTCGCAATACATTCAGGAATTTCTTGCATCAAGCGTTCCTTTTGGGCAAACCAGTCCGATAATTGGTAACTTGTGTCAACTCATTGAGATCTCCCTCCTCGCTAACGTTTCCTTATGCTAATCAGGTCTAACTCTAGCCTTTCCTCAGTCACACTTCTCACTGTGTGGACAGTCCACGGGGACTGTTAACTGCTCACAGGAGTTGTTAGGGCACAGAGCGTTAGCTTGCCAACTCTAATTGGGTGTATTCAAAGAACAGTAAGCACAGGAACAGGATTTGCAGCCCACCAAACCTGTACTGACACATGACGCCTTTTTAAAGCCCTCATGCCTCTATGTGGTCCGTATCCCTCTATTTCTTGCCTATTCATGTTAAGCTTATGAGGAGAGATTGAATAGACTGGGTCTGTACTCGTTGGAGTTTAGAAGGCTGAGGGGGGGGATCTTATAGAGACGTATAAGATAATGAAGGGGACGGATAGGGTAGAGGTAGAGAGATTCTTCCCACTTAGAAAGGACAGCAGGACTAGAGGGCACAGCCTCAAGATAAGGGGGGGTGCAGTTTAGAACGGAGTTGAGGAGGAACTTCTTCACTCAAAGGGTGGTGAATCTCTGGAATTCTCTGCCCGTTGAAGTAGAACGTAGAACATTCCAGCGCAGTACAGGCCCTTCGGCCCTCGATGTTGCGCCGACCAGTGGAACCAATCTAATGACCCTCTAACCTAAACTATTCCAATCTTATCCATATGCCTATCTACTGACCATTTGAACGCCCTTAAAGTTGGCGAGTCCACAACTGCTGCAGGCAGGGCATTCCACCCCCTTATTGGTGGAGGCTACCTCACTGAATATATTGAAGACGCGGGTAGATAGGTTTTTGATAGATAAAGGAATTAAGGGTTATGGGGAGAGAGCGGCAAAGTGGAACTGATCCACTTCAGATCAGCCATGATCTTATTGAATGGCGGGGCAGGCTCGAAGGGCTGGGTGGCCCACTCCTGCTCCTATTTCTTATGTTCTTAAGCGTTGCTATTGTATCTGCTTCTACCACCTCTTCAGGCAGGGCACTTATCACTCCTATTGTTGCAGTCCAAGTTAAGGAAAGGCCTGAGATTCGAATTCTATTCTCCTGCATCCAACTGATCAGGCTTCTTTTGGAGGGAAAGGGTTAATTCAAGGCAACCCAGCCTCATTTTGTAAAAACACTCCAAAAATCTATTTCTATATTTATATCTATTCCCTTCCAAAAACTGGAACGTAGCAACATGCAAACAGTGGCCTGTGCACAGTTACACACAGTCTGTTTTTGGACCCAGGCAAGCCAATGAGTGCAGAAAAAAGCCAAATATGGTATCCATTAAAACAGAGGCTGACAGAAATTCAGAAGCTCAGCTCGGGCCAAGTATCATTTCGCAATGTCAGCTGGGTCGGGAGGGAGAGAAGGAGGATGCCAGTGGGTGAGGGAACTCGAAGGGTAAGGGGTGCAGGGTGGTGAGAAAATGACGCCGCCAGGGTTAAAGGGTTGGTGGGGGGGGGGTCCTTAACTGAGTGGGGGGGGGGGGGGGGGGGGGGGGGGGGGAGAGAAAGCCACAGGAGAGGAGATGTGAGCAAGAACTGCAGGAAAAGGAGGAGGAGAATGGTCTTCAGAATTCGAGCCTCATTGCCACCTCAGAATACATTTGTAGAATCACATGTGGGCTGCCTGGTGGCATTGCTGCCTCCCAGCGCCAGGGACACGGGTTCAATCCTGGCCTCGGGTCACTGTCTGTCTGGAATTTGTATGTTTTCCTTGTGTCTGCGTGGATTTCCTTCGGGACACTCCGGTTTCCTCCCACAGTCCAAAGATGTGTGGGTTAGGTTGTTAAGTTGACCCTTGGTGTCAGGGGGATTAGCAGGGTAATTATGTGGGGCTGTGGGAATGGTGCCGGGGTGGGATTGTGGGCGGTGCAGACTCGATGGGCCGAATGACCTCCTTCCACACTACAGGGATTGAATGATTCCCTACAAGGTTAATTATACAGAAGTGAGGCCATTTGGCCCATTGGCTCTGTGCAACCAACAACGTGCTATCCCACCTTCCTGCACTGGTCCTATAGCCCCGCAGGGTTCCTGCTCCACAAATCCCAGGCAGTGATTCTAAAATGTTACCAGAAATTTTGCATCTGTGATTCCATCAGGTAGTCAGGTAGTGATTTCTGAGTCACCACCACTCCCTGGGTAGAAAACTGCTTCTTTATTCATATTAAACGCTTTGACCTGTCACTTAACCCCTGGTTTTTGACCCCTCTGCTGATAGGTTGACTCTATTTGCTCTAACCAGGCCCCTGATTATTAAATTCTTTCTCTGCTCCAAAGCTGGTCCAATGGTGGGATTTCTCGGGCTGTTTGGATCCGGTGGGAATCGCTGTTTCCGCTGCAGTGAACGGAGATTTCCTCGAGCACCAAATTCTCTGTCCTCGCTCACAGTGAGTGACAGCGGGGCTGGAAAATCCCGACTGATTATACTGGTCTTATCCAGGTTATTGCGGAGGTTGTACTCAGTTGTAGGAGACGGAGGGTGATGAGAAAAGGTGGCTTTAGTGACCAGAAGCCTGTATTATTAGGGGAGCCCCCTATTATTTGTCATTTATATAAACAATACAGATGACTTTGTGGGGGTAGGATTAATAAATTTGGGAATGACACAAAGATTGGCTGGGTTATTAACAGTGAGACTTAGACTACAAGGAGATATAGACAGGATGGTCAATTAGGTAGGTAAGTGGCAGATGGAATTTAACCCTGAAAAGTGTGAGGTGATACACTTTGGAAGGAGTAATTTGACAAGAAAGTACTCAATGAACAGCATGACACTAGGAAGTTGGCATGTTTGTCCATAGATCTCTGAAGACAGAAGGGCGGTGAAAACACCACGTGGGACACTTGCCTTTTTCAATCGAGGCAGAGATTACAAAGGCAGGAAAGTCATGCTGGAGTTGTGTAGAACTTTGGTGAGGGCACAGCTAGAACACTGTGTGCCGTTCTGGTCACCACATTATCAGAAGGATGTGATTGTACTGGAGGGGAACCCACTTTATCAAATTACCCTCTATCCCATGTACATCCCCTGATAATACAGGCTTCCGGTCACTAAAGCCACCTTTCAGGCGTGATAGGGGTGGGTCGCTGAGAGGTGGGGGAGTGGCGTTGTAAGTTAAGGATTGCATCGTAGCAGTGCAGAGGGAGGGAGGTACGGAGGATATAGGAATCGAGTCGCTATGGGTGGAGTTGAGGAATAGGAAGGGAGATGTTACTATGTTGGGTGTGTACTACAGACCGCCCAACAGCCCGAGGGCTGTGGAAGAAGGGATAAGCAGGGACATTCTAGATAAGTGCAGGAAGAATAGGGTGGTGGTAGTGGGAGATTTTAATCTCCCCAGGGTAGATTGGAATGTACTGAGATCAGAGGGTGCCGACGGGGAGGAATTTGTACAGTGTGTAATGGAAGGATCCCTGGAGCAGTACGTGGATAGACCGACCAGGGAGGGGGCTATACTTGACTTGGTTCTGGGGAATGAGCCTGGGCAGGTGGTTGACGTTGAGGTAGGAGAGCATGTGGCTAACAGTGACAACAACTCTGTCTGGTTCAAGATATTAATGGATAAAGATGAAGCCTGTCCTAAGGGGAGGGTGTTAAATTGGGGGAGGGCTAGATACAGCCGGATTAGGCAGGATCTTAAAGATACGGACTGGGGTACGCTATTTAACGGTAGGTCGACGCTGGGAATGTGGGAGTCTCTTAAGGGAAAACTACAATCTTTGCAGGAAAGACATGTGCCGGTCAAGAGGAAGGATGGGAAAGGTAGGATTAGAGAGCCGTGGGTAACTAGGGATATTGAGGACCTGGTCAGGAGAAAGAGGGAAGCGTACACTAGATCGAGGCATTTGAGGACAGAGATAGCGTTAGAAGAATACAGAGAATGTAGGAGAGAACTTAAAAGGGGCATCAGAAAGGCAAAAAGGGGCCACGAAATGGCTTTGGCGGGTAGGATTAAGGAAAATCCTAAGGCATTTTACTCTTATATTAGAAACAAAAGGATGGTTAGAGGGAACATTGGTCCTCTCAGGGACAGAGGAGGGGAACTATGCTTGGAGCCTGGGGTAATGGGGGAGATCTTGAATGAATACTTTGCGTCGGTATTCACTCAGGAGAGGGGTCAGTCCTCTGCTGCTGTGCTTGAGAAGTTTGAGGATCCGTTGAGGGAAATAGTCATCACGAGGGAAGAGGTGTTGGGACTTTTAGACAATATAAAGACGGACAAATCTCCGGGGCCTGATGGCATCTATCCTAGGCTGCTAAGGGAGGTGAGGGATGAAATTGCTGGGCCTCTGACGCAAATCTTTGTCTCTTCTTTGGACACAGGTGAGGTCCCAGAGGATTGGCGGATTGCAAATGTTGTACCGTTGTTTAAGAAGGGTCAGAGGGATAACCCAGGGAACTATAGGCCAGTGAGCTTGACTTCAGTTATAGGCAAGATAATGGAGAGGATCCTCAAGGATAGGATGTATGAGCATCTGGAGCGCTGCAATCTGATCAGGGATACGCAGCATGGCTTCGTTACGTGCCTTACGAATCTATTGGAATTTTTTGAAGAGGTGACAAAAACGGTTGACGAAGGACAAGCCGTTGATGTTGTCTATATGGATTTCAGTAAGGCGTTTGACAAGGTCCCTCACGGTAGGCTGATAGAAAAGGTGAAGGCTCATGGGATACAAGGCCAGGTATGTAGATGGGTGAAGAACTGGCTTGGGAGGAGAAGACAGCGGGTAGTAGTGGAGGGCTCCTTTTCCAATTGGAGGTCTGTCACCAGTGGGGTGCCGCAGGGCTCGGTACTAGGACCTCTATTATTTGTAGTATATATTAATGACTTGGAAGAGGGGGTAGGTGGTGTGATCAGCAAATTTGCTGATGACACTAAGATGGTTGGATTGGCGGGTACTGAGGAGCAGTGCCTGGCAATGCAACAGGACATAGATAGGCTGGTAGATTGGGCAGATAGATGGCAAATGGAATTTAATCCGGAGAAATGCGAGGTGATGCACTTTGGCCGGAATAATGTGGAAGGGAGTTATATGATAAAAGGTAGAACTATCCGGAGTATAGATACGCAGAGAGACCTGGGGGTGCAGGTACACAAGTCCCTGAAGGTGTCGGTGCAGGTGCAGAATGTGATGAGGAAAGCGTATGGCATGTTAGCCTTCATAGGAAGGGGTATAGAATATAAGAGTAGGAGTCTGATGTTGCAGTTGTATAGAACATTGGTTAGGCCTCACCTGGAGTACTGCGTCCAGTTCTGGTCGCCGTACTACCGGAAGGATGTAGAGATCCTGGAGAGAGTGCAGAGGAGATTTACCAGGATGTTGCCTGGTATGGAAGGGCTGTCTTACGAGGAAAGATTGAACGCACTTGGGCTGTTTTCCCTTGAGAGACGTCGGCTGAGGGGGGATTTAATAGAGGTTTATAAGATTATGAAGGGGACAGATAGAGTAGATGGTGATAAGCTTTTTCCGCTATTAGAAATGGATAGAACGAGGGGTCACGGGCTTAGGGTGAGGGGGGCTAGATATAAGACTAATGTTAGAGGGCAGTTTTTCACACAAAGGGTAGTGGGGATGTGGAATGCACTGCCGAGTAAGGTGGTGGAAGCAGGCACGCTAGGGTTGTTCAAGAGTCACTTGGACAGCCACATGAGCGGTCTACATATAGGGGGATATAGCAAGCCTTACTAAGCATTGTAGGCTTGGGGTCAGTTTTAGCCTCAGGGATATAGAGTCTTTAATAATGAAATTTTTATCCACAGGCACTTACCATCTCGAGGGCATCATGGCAGCACAGAGGCTATCTCTGTTACTGTGCGGACACATGGATTTGGGCCTGTGTCCGTGGGAGTTTGCGCGTTCTCCCCGTGGTTGCGTGGGTTTCCTCCGGGTGCTCCGGTTTCCTCCCACATCCCAAAAATGTGCTTTTAGGCTGATTGATTGGGTAACAAATTGTCCCTATATTGGACCTCCCTGATCCTCACACATTAGGCATAGACTAGAGTCATGAATAGGTCACTGACCATGGGACGGCGGCGCGGGCTCGTTGGGCCGAAGGGCCTGTTTCCCGTGCTGTTTTGTTCTTTGTTCTTTGTTCTTTGTTCTTTTTTCATCACCCTCTGTCTCCTACAACTGAGTACAACCTCCCCAATAACCTGGATAAGACCAGTATAATCAGTCGGGATTTTCCAGCCCCGCTGTCACTGTGAGCGAAGACAGAGAACCCATGTACATCCCATGTGACTTTTCAATAAGTCTCACATGTGGAACCTTGTCAAAGGCTTCGCTGAAATCCATGTAAACTCCATCAACCACGCTACCCTCATCTATACTCCTGGTCACCTCCTCAAAAAACTCAATCAAGTTTGTTAGGCGTGACCTCCCTCTGATGAATCCACACTGACGATCCCTGACCAAACTTTCCCTCTCTTTGATGCCTTATTTCAGAAGTTTCTCCAATAGTTTCCACTGAAGTGAGACTCACTGGTCTGTAGTTCCCTGGTTTATCTCTACAACCCTTCTTAAATAATGGAACAACATTAGCTGTTGTCTTGTCCCTCTCCCATGGCCAAAGAGGAATTAATAATTTGGGTCAGAGCTCCTGCAATCTCATCCCTTGTCTCCCAAAGCAGCTGAGGAAACAATTCAACTGGACCTGGAGATTTATCCACTTTTAGGCTGCTAGAAACCTCCAATATCTTGTCCCTCCCTATGTCAATTTACTCAAGAACCTCACAGTCTCCCTGAATAATTCCATAGTTTAATATATAATAGGGCGGCACGGTAGCACAGTGGTTAGCACTGCTGCTTCACAGCTCCAGGGTCCTGGGTTCGATTCCCGGCTCGGGTCACTGCCTGTGTGGAGTTTGCACATTCTCCTCGTGTCTGCGTGGGTTTTCTCCGGGTGCTCCGGTTTCCTCCCACAGTCCAAAGATGTGCGGGTTAGGTTCATTGGCTATGCTAAAAATGCCCCTTAGTGTCCTGGGATGTGTAGGTTAGAGGGATTAGCAGGTAAATGTGTAGGGATATGGGGATAGGGTCTGGGTGGGATTGTGTTCGGTGCAGACTCGATGGGCCAAAGGGCCTGTTTCTGCACTGTAGGGTTCTATATATATAATATATTATTAATATATATACTATATATATATTTAATATACATAATTATAAAGTATATACCATCAACCACGCTACCCTCATCTATACACCTATATATATAATAATATATATAATATATAGTATACTTTATGTGGATAGGTTTATGGACGAAAAGGGATTGGTTTAGGTTAGTGGGTCATTGTTTTTGTAACTGGTCGGCGCAACATCGTGGGCCGAAGGGCCTGTTCTGTGCTGTAATGTTCTATGTTCTATAGTCCTCATTCTCTTGGGTGAAGTTAATGTGAATGCCCTACCAATATCCTCTGGCTCCACTCACAGGTTGTCCCCTTGGTCCCCAGTGGGCTCTACTCTTTCCCTGGTTTTCCCCTTCCCATTGATATATTTCTAGAATATTTGGGATTTTCCTGACTTTTACCAGACAGAGCACCTCGCAGCCCTCACACAGCCCCTGCTCCCTCTCATGCCATCTATCTTTTGTTCTTAAAGTTGTTAATTTTGTTGCAATCCCTCACTCACAGATTACTATCTACAACATTCTCTTCCCCTTCAGATCTGATAAAGAGCCAGAAGGACTCGTAACGTTAACCCTCTGTCCTTACAGATGCTGTAAGAAGTCTCACAACACCAGGTTAAAGTCCATTCACCTGATGAAGGGACAAACCCCGAGAACTATTGGCGTTTACTACCAAATAGTAAATGGACTTGAACCTGGTGTTGTGAGACTTCTTACTGTGGTTATCCCAGTCCAACGCCGGCATCTCCACATCATGACTACTTACGAATGCTGCCAGACTTGTAGCGTTTCCCAGTATCATAGAACATTACAGCACAAACAGGCCCTTCAGCCCACGAGTTGCGCCAATCACATCAACACCTATCAATCTATAGACCTATCTATAACCCCCAATCCCATTAAACCCCATATACTCATCCAGAAGTCTTTTAAAAGACCCCAGCGAGTTCGCCTCCACCACCACTGACGGCAGCCGATTCCATTCACTCACCACCCTCTGAGTGAAAAACTTACCCCTAACATCACCTCTGTACTTCCCTCCCCGCACCTTAAATCTGTGTCCTCTCGTAGCGACCATTTCAACCCGGGGAAATAGCCTCTGAGAGTCCACCCTATCTATTCCTCTCAACATTTTATAAACCTCTATCAGGTCGCCTCTCAACTTTCGTCTCTCCAGGGAGAAGAGACCCAGCTCCCTCAACCTATCTTCATAAGGCATGCCTCCCAGTCCAGGCAACATCCTTGTAAATCTCCTCTGCACCCTTTCAATAGCTTCTACATCTTTCCTATAGTGAGGCGACCAGAACTGCGCACAGTACTCCAAATGAGGCCTGACAAGGGTCCTGTAAAGTTGCAGCATTACCTCCCGACTCCTAAACTCAATCCCTCGATTAATGAAGGCCAGTACACCATACGCCTTCTTGACTACATCCTCCACCTGCGAGGCCGATTTAAGAGTCCTGTGGACCCGGACCCCAAGATTCTTCTGCTCTTCAACGCTACTAAGACCCCTGCCCTTAATAGTGTACTCGTTCATCCCGTTGGTTCTGCCGAAATGAACGACTACACATTTATCCGCGTTGAAGTCCATCTGCCACTTCTCTGCCCAGTCCTGCATCCTATTTATGTCCTGCTGCAACTTTTGACATCCTTCCAGACCATCCACAACACCACCGACCTTCGTGTCATCAGCGAACTTACTTACCCATCCCTCCATTTCCTCATCCAGGTCATTTATGAAAATGACAAACAGCAAGGGTCCCAGAACAGATCCCTGGGGCACCCCACTGGTGACTGACCTCCATTCCGAAAAAGATCCATCCACAACCACTCTCTGCCTTCTGCAGGCAAGCCAGTTCTGGATCCACAAGGCCAAAGGCCCTTGGATCCCATGCCCTCTCACCTTCTCAAGAAGTCTTGCATGGGGGACCTTATCAAACGCCTTGCTGAAGTCCATGTACACCACGTCCACGGCACTTCCTTCGTCAATGTGTTCAGTCACATTATCGAAGAACTCAACTAGGCTCATAAGGCACGACCTGCCCTTGACAAATCCATGCTGACTATTCCTGATCATGTCAAACCTCTCCAAATGCTCGTAAATCTTGTCCCTCAGAAGCCTCTCCATCAGCTTACCAACCACTGAGGTCAGACTCACCGGGCGGTAATTTCCCGGGCTATCTCTGTTCCCTTTCTTGAAAATAGGAACTACATCTGCAATCCTCCAATCTTCCGGAACCTCTCCCGTCTCCATTGACGACGCAAAGATCATCGCCAGGGGCTCTGCAATCACTTCCCTGGCCTCCCACAGTATCCTGGGGTACATCCCATCTGGTCCCGGCGACTTATCTACCTTGATAGAATTCAAAAGTTCTAACACATCCTCCTCTTTAATGTCCACGTACTCAATCTTTTCCACCTGCTGCAAGTCCATAGCAAGATCTCCCAGATCAGCTTCCACCGTGAATACTGAGGCAAAGTACTCATTAAGCACCTCCGCCATTTCTTCTGGTTCTACACAGACCTTTCCCCCTTCACCTTTTATAGGTCCTATCCCTTCTCTTCTCATCCTTTTACCTTTCACATATTTATAGAAGGCCTTGGGATTCTCCTTAATCTTACCCGCCAAGGTCTTCTCATGACCCCTTCTGGCTCTCCTAATTTCCCTTTTAAGCTCCTTTCTACAGTCCTTATATTCTTCAAGATCCTTAACATCTCCTAGTTCCCTGAGCCTTTTGTACACCTTCCTTTTACTCCTGACTAGGTTCACCACAGCCTTCTGTTCCTCTGTTCTTGTCCAGTAAGATAATCTGATTCAATGTCAGAGCTCAGTAGACACCTTTGTCACTGTGGTGTAGTCACAGTTGGGAACTTACCAAAAGGAGGGTGAGTGCAGGGTCAAGAGGTGTATGTTACAACCTGATGACTGGGGTGGCACAGTGGTTAAGCACTGCTGCCCCACAGCGCCAGGGACCCGCGTTCAATCCTGGCTGTGCTGAGTGTCTGTGTGGAGTTTACACATTCTTCCCATGTCTGCGTGGGTTTCCTCTGGGTACCTGGTTTCCTCCCACAGTGTGAAAATGTGTGGGTTAGGTTGATTGGCCATGCTAAATAGACCCTTAAAAAGGAAAGTAGAGAGAAAATAGGGAATTATAGATCAGTGAGCCTGACATGGAATAGTGGGGAAAATTCTAGAATCCTTCAAAGATTTTATAGCGAAACACTTGGAAAACAATGGCAGGATTGGATAGAGTCAGCATGGATTTATGAAAGGGAAATCACACTTGAGAGGGCGGGAATGTGGAACTGAGTCACGACAGATCAGCCATGATCTTATTGAATGGCGGGGCAGGCTCGAAGGGCCAGATGGCCTACTCCTGCTCCTATTTCTTATGTTCTTATGTTCTTGACAAATTTACTGGAATTATTTGGGGATGTAGATTTTCAGAAGACTTTCGATAAGATCCTAAATAAGAGACTCGTGTGTGAAATTAAAGCACTGGGCGGTACAGTAGCACAGTGGGTTAGCACAGCTCCAGGGTCCTGGGTTCGATTCCCGGCTCGGGTCACTGCCTGTGTGGAGTTTGCACATTCTCCTTGTGTCTGCGTGGGTTTTCTCCGGGTGCTCCGGTTTCCTCCCACAGTCCAAAGATGTGCGGGTTAGGTTGATTGGCCATGCTAAAATTGCCCCTTAGTGTCCTGGGATGTGTAGGTTAGAGGGATTAGTGGGTATAATATGTAGGGATATGGGGGTAGGGCCTGGGTGGGATTGTGCTCGGTGGAGACTCGATGGGCCGAAGGGCCTCTTTCTGCACTGTAGGGTTCTATGATTCACCCTCGGATTGGGAATAGTATATTGAGACAGACAGAAAACTGGCTGGCAGACAAAAAGTAGGAATAACTGGGTCTTTTTCCAAGTGGCAGGTAGTAACAGCTGGGGTAACGCAGGGAGCATTTCTGGGATCCCAGCTATTCATAAAGTATATTCGAGAACTACATGTAATATCTCCAAATTTGAAGATGGAACAAAGCTAGGTGGGAAGGTGAGCTGTGAGGAGGATGCAGAGAACCTTCAGTGAGATTCAGACAGGTTGAGTGAGTGGGCAAATGTGCGGCAGATGCAGTATAATGTGGATAAATGTGAGGTTATCCACTTTGGCAGCAATAACAGGAAGGCAAATAATTATCTGAATGGCTGAAGATGGACAGAGGGGAATATGCAATCAGACCTGGATGTCCTCATACACTAATCACAGTGAGAGGGTTGGAGAACAGGAGCAGGGATGTCTTGCTGCAGTTATACAGGGCCTCAGTGAGGCCACACCTGGAATATTGTGTGCAGTTTTGGTGTCCTTATCTGAGGAAGAATGTTCTTGCCATAGAGGGAGTGCAGAGAAGGTTTACCTGGCTGAATCCTGGGATGTTTATCCATTGTTTAAGAAGGGGAACAGAGACTTTGCCGGGAATTATAGACCGGTGAGTCTTACTTCTGTTGTGGGCAAGGTTTTAGAAAAAATTATTAGGGATAGGATTTATAGTTATTTGGAGGGTAATGAATTGATTAGAAATAGTTATTAATTAGAAATTAATTAGAAATAAGAGGGGATCTTATTGAAACATATAAGATGATTAGAGGTTTAGATAGGGTGGACAGTGATAGCCTTTTTCCTCGGATGGAGAAAGCTAGCACGAGGGGGCACGGCTTTAAATTAAGGGGGGGTAGCTACAGGATGGATGTCAGGGGTAGGTTCTTTACCCAGTGGGTGGTGAGGGATTGGAATGCCCTGCCTGCTGCAGTTGTAAATGCGCCTAGTTTGGGGGCGTTTAAGAGATCTGTGGATAGGTTTATGGACGAAAAGGGATTGGTTTAGGCTAGTGGGTCATTGTTTTTGTAACTGGTCGGCGCAACATCGTGGGCCGAAGGGCCTGTTCTGCGCTGTAATGTTCTATGTTCTATGACAACATGATGTGTGAGGAGTGAGTAAGTTGGTTAGGATTGTATTTGCAGGAGTACAGAGGAATGGCAAGGGCAGGGGTGGCGGAGGGGGGGGGGTGGGGGGGGGGGAGGTGGAGTGGGGGGTAGTGGGGGTGGGAATGGTGGTCTCATAGAGACCTAAACAATTTCTAACAGAGCTAGACAGAGTAAATGCAGGAATGATGGTGGGGGGGGGGGGGGTGTTAAGAACCAGGGGCCACAGTCTGAGGATACAGGGTAGACCATTTAGGACGGAGATGAGGAGAAATTTCTTCACCCAGAGAGTAGTCAGGCTGTGGAATTCACTACCATGGAAAGCAGTTGAGATCAAAACATTGAAAGTTTTTAAGAGGCAGTTAGATATAGCACTTGGGGTGAAGGGGATCAAAGGATATGAGGGGGGGGGGAAGGCGGGATCAGGCTATTGAATTGATGTATGGTGGAGCTGGTTCAAAGGGTCAAATATCCTCCTCCTGCTCCTATTCTCTATGTTTCTATGTCGTTTCTATGATACGACCTGGTTACACTGCCTGATGGCGGAACCTGATGACAGTTCCTAGTTATGCTATCTGATGGTGTTACATTACCTGGGTACATTATCTGGCAATAGTATGTGCTGACACTGCCTAATGATACTGCCCACCGAGTGGGCCAAGGTTCATCTGGAGGCCAAGGAACTTCACTGGAGGTCAAACTCCTTCACTGGAGGCCAAGGCCCATCACTGGATAACAAGGCCCTTCACTGGAGGTCTGGCCTTTCACTGGAGGCCAAAATATTTGAAGATGTGTCGAGTAGACAGCACAGGGAAATTGATCTATGAGAAAAGGAGAATCTGTAACCCCCTGAACCATTTACCAGGATGTTGCCTGGTATGGAGGGGAGGTCCTATGAGGAGAGGCTGAGGGATTTGGGCCGAAGGGCCTGTTCTGCGCTGTAATGTTCTATGTTCTATATGGAAACACTGAGTCAGCAATACAGTAAATTGGACTCTTGCTGTGCTGTGACTATCACTTGGTAAGATATTTATTAGCTCTGGAGCAGTGTGTCTGGGTGTACGACTGCACAGTAATTGTGAAGGTTTTGTCCAGACAAGCTCACTCTGTTAAGATATTTTTAAAATGTCGAGGGGGTGCGTATTGTAAAAAACAGCCCAAGACAGAACAATTCGAAGAATCATTATCCTGGAGTGAACGTTAATCTGGAGTTTGTGTCTCACCTGACTGTTACAGTGACCCATTGACACAGATGTACATAGTTACAATGATAGAATTCCTCCAGTACTGAAGGCCATTCTGCCCATCATAGCAGTGCCTGTATTGTCAATGAGAAGCCAATTAATTCTACTGCCCCAACTGTTCCCACTGAATCTGATCCCACTGCCCTCTAAGTCACAACACAATGGATAAAAAAACCTTACCTTATCTTCCCTCCTGGTTCCTTTTGTCTACTCTCTTCCAAATGATGCCTTTGAGTTATTCGCTTTCGCTGTACAGAGTTTCTCCTTATTTACTCTCTCAAACCCCCCTCGTGATTTGGCACAGTGGTTGGCACTGCTGCCTCACAGCGGCAGGGTCCTGGGTTTGATTCCTGACTCAGGCCACTGTCTGTGAGGAGTTTGCACATTCTCCTCGTGTCTGCTTGGGTTTCCTCTGGGTGCTCCGGTTTCCTCCCACAGTCCAAAAGATGTGCGGGTTATACTGAGTGGCCATGCTAAATTGCCCCTTAGTGTCAGGGGGATTAGCAGGGTTACGGGGATGGGACTGGGGTGGAGTTGTTGTTGGTGCAGACTTAAGATCAAAGAACAACACAGCACGGGAAACAGGCCCTTCGGCCCAACGAACCCACGCCGCCATCTTAACAATGTGTTTTTCCTCCTTCACCCTTGACCCATGTCTATGCTTATGGTTCCCCCCCATTGGAAACCAGATTAAGGGGAGAATATTTTAGGGACAATTTGTTACACCAATCAGCCTTCATCTTTGGGGTGCGGGAGGTAACCGGAGCACCCGGAGAAAACCCACGCAAGGTCGGGGAGAATGTGCAAACTCCCACAGACACTGGCCCAAATCTATGTATCTGTACAGCAAACAGTGACACTCTTAATAGGTCTACCCTTTATCATGTAACTCCCCTCTACATTATTCCTTCCAAAATGCATCACCTCGCATTTATCAGGATTAAATTCCATCTGCCATTCATCTGCCCAATATACCAGCCTATCTACACCCTCCTCACTGTCCGCCAATCCTGCTATCTTTGTGTCATCTGCAAACTTGCTGATCACACCACATACGCCCTCTTCCAAGTCATTTATATATATATTACGAATGGGCCAAATGCCCTCCTTCTGCACTGTAGGGATTTTATAATTTGTAGGGGGTTTGGAAGGGGGTCTGGTGGGTTCACGGGAATTTCCCAGACACTCTAAAGAGGCAGTTCTGTGGATCCGAGTGTCAGTTAGCCAATGGCAATGGTGTGTGTACACAGTAAGAAGTCTCACAACGCCAGGTAAAAGTCCAACAGGTTTATTAGGTAGGAAACACCACCAGCTTTCGGAGCGCTGCCCCTTCATCACCTGATGAAACCTGGTGTTGTGAGACTTCTGTGTTTACCCCAGTCCAACGCCGGCATCTCCACATCATGGTGCGTCTAGACACTGTCCTGATCGTCCAGTTGCTACCTCAGTGGGAGAATGAATGGCCTTTGAGAAGTCCGGCAGCGGCTCCTGACCGAACACTAGCTGCCCCTCCGCGGTGAACGCACAGAGATATTTATACAGAGTGTTCAGTGAAACATAATGTCCCAAGGCAACCCGCGAGAGTGATAACTCATAAAAGACATTCCTGACACACAGCCACGTTCGGTCGGGTTACTGAGCATTTGGTCAAAGACATGAAGCCTTAAACGGAAGGAAAGTTAGTAGCAGAGACGTTTAGGAAGGAAATTCCAGAGCTTAAAGTCTTGACAGCTGGTGATGGGAGGGTGGAGGGGGGGGTGGTGGGGCGCACAGGAGGCTGGAAAAAAGGGCAGAGGAAGGGAGAAGCCATGAAGAATTCAAAAGGAATAAGAATTTTAGGATTGACGATGTTGTGGTGGATTGCGTTCGGGGAAGGCACACACTGAGCACAAGCTAAAGAGCTGTTGCCTGGTTATAGAACATAGAACATAGAACATAGAACATAGAACATAGAACATAGAACATTACAGCGCAGAACAGGCCCTTCGGCCCACGATGTTGCGCCGACCAGTTACAAAAACAATGACCCACTAGCCTAAACCAATCCCTTTTCGTCCATAAACTTATCCACGGATCTCTTAAATCTTATAGCACAGACTCTAGCCCCGAAACCCCATTTATCCCCGCTAGTTAGGTTGAGGGAGCTCGATCTTTTCTCCCTGGAGAGACGAAGGTTGAGAGGTGACCTGATAGAGGTTTATAAGATGTTGAGAGGAATAGATAGGGTGGATTCTCGGAGGCTATTTCCCAGAGCTGAAATGGTCGCTACGAGAGGACACAGGTTTAAGGTGCTGGGGAGCAGGTACAGAGGAGATGTTAGGGGTAAGTCTTTCATTCAGAGGGTGGTGAGTGAATGGAATCGGCTGCTGTCGGTGGTGGTGGAGGTGAACTCGCTGGGGTCTTTTAAAAGACTTCTGGATGAGTATATGAGGGGCGGCACAGTAGCACAGTGGTTAGCACTGCTGCTTCACAGCTCCAGGGTCCTGGGTTCGATTCCCGGCTCGGGTCACTGTCTGTGTGGAGTTTGCACATTCTCCTCGTGTCTGCGTGGGTTTTCTCCGGGTGCTCCGGTTTCCTCCCACAGTCCAAAGATGTACGGGTTAGGTTCATTGGCTATGCTAAAATTGCCCCTTAGTGTCCTGGGATGTGTAGGTTAGAGGGATTAGCAGGTAAAATGTGTAGGGATATGGGGATAGGGTCTGGGTGGGATTGTGTTCGGTGCAGACTCGATGGGCCGAAGGGCCTGTTTCTGCACTGTAGGGTTCTATGTTATGTTTACATGGGACTTAATAGGATTGAGGGTTATAGGTAAGCCAGTAGGTAGAGATAAGATTGGTGCAACTTGTGGGCCGAAGGGCCTGTTTGTGCTGTAGTTTTTCTATGATTCTAGTCCACCGGACGCTAAGGGGCAATATATCACGGCCAATTAACCTAATCTGCACGTCTTTGGACTGTGGGAGGAAACCGGAGCACCCGGAGGAAACCCACGCAGACATGGGGAGAATGTTATAGCCTAATATTGTAGGTACAGCTTGTGGGTGGCATGGTGGCTAGCACTGCTGCCTCACAATGCCAGGGACAGGGGTTCAATCCCTGGCTTGGGTAACTGTGCAGAGTCTGCACATTCTCCCCATGTCTGCGTGGGTTTCCTCTGGTTGCCACCCACAGTCTGAAAGACGTGCTGGTTGGGCGCATGCTAAGTTCTCCCTTAGTGTACCCGAACAGGCACTGGAGTGTGGTGACTCGGGGATTTTCACAGTAACTTCATTGCAGCGTTAGCTTACTCGTAACTAATACACTTTTAAGTACAATTGGAAGCACAGTGCTGCTAAAGTTCCTCATTCAAATACAGTTCAGGAGTTCT
The DNA here is from genome assembly GCA_037974335.1 of Prionace glauca. Classification (NCBI taxonomy): domain Eukaryota; kingdom Metazoa; phylum Chordata; class Chondrichthyes; order Carcharhiniformes; family Carcharhinidae; genus Prionace; species Prionace glauca. The sequence goes on along the minus strand of CM075753.1, from coordinate 20,596,602 downwards.
CCACTGCCTTTTGTAATTGTTCAGAGTCTTGTTCAGCCAGACACCAGTGGGCTTTCCAATGATAACAATATTCCTGAATACCAGGATTGGCTCAAATATCACGGGAAGAGTTTAAGCCAGAGATTTTATTGTCAGTTTCTCTGGTTATGGAGTGTCTCCATCCAGTGGAGCAGTGTGGAAGTGCGAGTATTTACCATTCAATGAATGTTGTATCTGGACGTGTCCTGTGGTTAGGATTACTGGGCCATTCATAGCATAGAACCCTACAGTGCAGAAACAGGCCCTTCGGCCCATCGAGTCTGCACCGAAGACAATCCCACCCAGACCCTATCCCATATCCCTACACATTTACCTGCTAATCCCTCTAACCTACACATCCCAGGACACTAAGGGGCAATTTTAGCATAGCCAATGAACCTAACCCGCACATCTTTGGACTGTGGGAGGAAACCGGAGCACCCGGAGAAAACCCACGCAGACACGAGGAGAATGTGCAAACTCCACACAGGCAGTGACCCGAGCCGGGAATCGAACCCAGGACCCTGGAGCTGTGAAGCAGCAGTGCTAACCCACTGTGCTACCGTGCCACCCCATTCATGCTTAAAGTTCCTCAAGTGAAACAATTTGTCCAAGCGAGAAAAGCTTTAATTTCTAAAAAAAATTCTTAGATTGTCCTGAGACTATTGAATCACTGCAGTGCAGAAGGAGACCAATCGGCCCATCGAGCCTGTACTGACTCTCTGAAAGAACATGCCACCAAAGTCCCCCTCCTCTGTCCTCCCCTCCCATCACCATAACCCCACCCATGGTCAATCCATCTAACCTACAAATCATTGGACTGGGGGTGGAAATCCAAACAGAGAACATGTAAACCCCACACTGACTGTCACCCGAATTGAACCTGTGTCCCAGGCGCTGTGAGGGAACGTGCTCGCCACTAGGCCGCCATGCCGCGCGTGACCGCATTTGTAAACACTCTCACTGATAAGAACGTAAGAAATAGGAGCAGGAGTCGGCCATCTGGCCCTTCGAGCCTGCCCCGCCATTCAATAAGATCATGGCTGATCTGTCGTGGCTCAGTTCCACTTTCCCGCCCTCTCCCCATAACCCTTAATCCCCTCTCTTATCAAAAACCCATCAACCCGCTTCTTAAAAATATTTAGCGAGGCAGCCTCCACCACTTCAACGGGCAGAGAATTCCAGAGATTCACCATCCTTTGAGTGAAGAAGTTCCTCCTCAACTCCGTTCTAAACTGCCTCCCCTTTATCTTGAGGCTGTGCCCCCTAGTCCTACTGTCCTTTCTGAGCGGGAAGAATCTCTCTACCTCTACCCTATCCATCCCCTTCATTATCTGATACTTCAGCCCACTCCAGAGATTTGAACACACAATCTAAGCTAACGCTCGAGTGCAGGACTGATGGAATGCTATTCTGTTGGAGATGCTGTCTTTCGGGTAATATGTTAACCAGGGGATGACTGAGCTCTCAGGTAGGTGTGAAAATTCCCATGGCACCATTCAAAGGGCAGGACTGTCCTGTCCAATCTCTATCCCTCAATCAACATCATAAAAACAGATTGCCTCTTCATTAATGCATCACCATTTGTGGGATCTTGCTGTGCACCAATTGTTTCCTACACTACAGTAGATTACACTACACTACGGGGGATGTGCTGGATATTTTAGAGGGTATGAAAATAGATAAGAACAAAGAACAAAGAACAAAACAGCACGGGAAACAGGCCCTTCGGCCCAACGAGCCCGCGCCGCCGTCCCATGGTCAGTGACCTATTCATAAGTCCCCTGGTCCGGATGGGATTTACCCTAGGATTCTTTGGGAGGCAAGAGGGGTGATTGCGGAGCCTCTGGCTCTGATCTTCAGGTCGTCGTTAGTCTCTGGTATAGTACCAGAAGATTGGAGGACAGCAAATGTTGTCCCATTGTTTAAGAAGGGGAGAAGGGACTTCCCTGGGAATTATAGACCGGTGAGTCTTACTTCTGTGGTGGGTAAGGTTTTGGAAAGGATTATTAGAGACAGGATTTATAGTTATTTGGAAAGTAATGAGTTGATTAGAGACAGTCAGCATGGTTTTGTAGCGGGTAGGTCGTGCCTTACTAACCTTATCGAGTTCTTTGAGAAAGTGACCAAAGAGGTGGATAGGGGTCAGGCAGTTGATGTGGTGTATATGGATTTTAGTAAGGCGTTTGATAAGGTTCACCATGGTAGGCTTCTGCAGAAAATGCAGATGTATGGGATTGGGGGTGATCTAGGTAATTGGATCAGGAATTGGCTAGCAGATAGGAGACAGAGAGTGGTGGTTGATGGTAAATATTCGTCATGGAGTTCGGTTACAAGTGGTGTGCCTCAGGGATCTGTTTTGGGGCCACTGCTGTTTGTAATTTTTATTAATGATCTGGATGAGGGTATAGTTGGGTGGATTAGTAAGTTTGCTGATGACACCAAAGTTGGAGGTGTGGTAGATTGTGAGGAAGGGTGTCATAGTTTGCAGGATGACTTAGAAAGGTTGCAGAGCTGGGCTGAGAGGTGGCGGATGGAGTTTAATGTGGAGAAGTGTGAAGTAATTCCTTTCGGTAGGAATAACAGATGTGTTGAGTATAGGGCTAACGGGAGGACTTTGAATAGTGTAGAGGAGCAGAGGGATCTAGGTGTATGTGTACATAGATCCCTGAAAGTTGGGAATCAAGTAGATAAGGTTGTTAAGAAGGCATACGGTGTCTTGGCGTTTATTGGTAGGGGGATTGAATTTAGGAGTCGTAGCGTCATGATGCAACTGTACACAACTCTGGTGCGGCCACACTTGGAGTACTGTGTGCAGTTCTGGTCCCCACATTACAGGAAGGATGTGGAGGCTTTGGAGAGGGTGCAGAGGAGGTTTACCAGGATGTTGCCTGGTATGGAGGGGAGATCCTATGAGGAGAGACTGAGAGATTTGGGGTTGTTTTCGCTGGAAAGAAGGCGGCTAAGAGGGGATCTCATTGAAACATATAAGATGATTAGAGGTTTAGACAGGGTAGATAGTGATAGCCTTTTTCCTAGGATGGAGAAAGCTAGCACGAGGGGGCACGACTTTAAATTAAGGGGGGGTAGTTATAGGACTGATGTCAGGGGTAGGTTCTTTACCCAGAGGGTGGTGAGGGGCTGGAATGCCCTGCCTGCTGCAGTTGTAAATGCACCTAGTTTGGGGGCGTTTAAGAGATCCGTGGATAGGTTTATGGATGAAAAGGGATTGGTTTACGCTAGTGGGTCATTGTTTTGTAACTGGTCGGCGCAACATCATGGGCCGAAGGGCCTGTTCTGCGCTGTAATGTTCTATGTTCTGCATCATCTCCGAATTAATAATGGGAAATAAGGAAATGGCAGGTACATTGAACAGATATTTAAAGAACAAAGAACAACACAGCACGGGAAACAGGCCATTTGGCCCAACGAGCCCACGCCGCCATTTCAACATTGTGAGTCCCCTCTTCCACCCATGACCCTTGTCTGCGCTTACAGCACTCCACATTGGAAACCAGATTGAGGGGAGACTAACTTAGGGACAATTTGTTACACCAACCAGCCTAAGAGCACATCTTTGGGGTGTGGGAGGAAACCAGAGCAGTCGGAGAAAACCCACGCAAGCACGGGGAGAATGCGCAAACTCCCACAGACACCGGCCCAAATCCATGTGTCTGCACAGCTAACAGTGATAGTCACTGAGCTGTCGTCTTGCCCGTCAGTTGGTCCAGTTTAAGCTCACACTAACGGCATGAAGCACTAGGCAACTCTCGAAAGAATCAAGAGCAGCCCCAGTACGACCCATCGCGTGTACGCCCCTCGCTGGCTCAACAAGGCGGACCGAATGTTGAGTGAGTCTTCATTGTAACATCCCAGAAATACTCATAAACCAAAAGGTGAAAGGGAGGGAGGAACATAGAACGAATAAAATCACCGGGAAAGGCGAGTGAGAAAATAATTAGAACCAATGGCTATCAGCTCGTCAGGATCTGATTGGCTGATCTTAAGATCCTAAATTTGATTTGATTTGATATATTATTGTCACATGTATTAGTGAAAAGTATTGTTTCTTGCATACCATACAGACAAAACATACCATTCATAGAGAAGGAAACAAAAAAGTGCAGATTGTCGTGTTACAGTCATAGCTAGGGTGTAGAGAAAGGTTAATGCAAAATAAGTCTATTCAAAAGTCTGACAGCAGCAGGGAAGAAGCTGTTCTTGAGTCACTTGGTACATGACCGCAGACTTTTGTATCTTTTTCCTGAAGAAAGAAAGTAGAAGAGAGAATGTGGGTGTGTGGGGTACTTAATTATGCCAGCTGCTTCACCAAGGCAACGGGAAGTGTAGGCAGAGTCAATGGATGGGAGGGTGTGTGTGATGGATTGGGCTACATTCACGATCTTCAGTAGTTCCTTGCAGTCTTGGATAGAGCTGTGATCCAACCAGAAAGAATGCTTTCTATGGGGCATCTGTAAAAGTTGGTGAGAGTCGTAGCGGACATGCCAAATTTCCTTAGTCTTCTGAGAAAGTAGGCATTGGTGGACTTTCTTAGCTATAGTGTTGGTGGGCGGGGGGACCAGGACATGCTGTTGGTGATCTGGACACCTAAAAACTTGAAGGTCTCTCCTTTATCTCCATTAATGTAGACAGGGACATGTCCTCATTGACACTTCCTGAAGTCAATGACTATCTCCTTCATTTTGTTGACATTGAGGGAGAGATTATTGTTGCCGCACCAGTTCACCCAGATTCTCTATCTCATTCCTGTACTCCGTCTCATCATTGTTTGAGATCCGACCCAGTACAGTGGCATCATCAGCAAACTTGAAAATCAAATTGGCTGCAGAGTTAATAGATACACTTGGGGGGGGGGGGAATTCTACAGTCTCACCTGGAACAGGTAAGGGGCGGATCAGAAAAAGGTCGGTGCGATTTCAGGGTGAACAAAGCCACAAAATCCCACACATTATTTTTAATTTTCCAAAATTCCCTAAATTCTGGAAAGGTCTCATCAGATTGGAAAATACTGAATGTGAATCCTCTAATCAAAAGAGGGTGCCACAAACAAGAACCGACAGGCCAGTTGGTCTAACACCTGTCATTGGGAAGGTAGAATTCAGAAGAATGAGGGGAGATCTTATAGAAACGTATAAGATTATGAAGGGAATGGATAAGATAGAAGCAGGGAAGTTGTTTCCAGTGGCAGGTGAATAGCCTCAAAATAAGGGGGAGCAGATTTAGGACTGAGTTGAGGAGGAACTTCTTCATACAAAGGGTTGTGAATCTGTGGAATTCCCTGCCCAGTTGAGGCTCCCTCATTGAATGTTTTTAAGGCAAGGATAGATACATTTTTGAACAGTAAAGGAATGAAGGGTTATGGTGAGCGGGTGGGTAAGTGGAGCTGAGTCCATAAAAAGATCAGCCATGATCTTATTGAATGGCGGAGCAGGCTCGAAGGGGGCAGATAGCCCACTCTTGCTCCTAGTTCTTATGGTAAAAATCTATGACTAAGAAGTTTAGAATAGGGAACTTAGAAAATCTCAATGCAATCAGGCAGAGTGGACATGGTTATGTGAAAGGGAAATTATGTTCAACTAATTTATTAGATTTCCTTGAGGAAGTGACAGGCATTGTGAATAAATGGGAATCTGTAGATGTACTTGGATTCCCAAAGAGGTATTTGAAAATGTGCTGCATCCGAGGTGAGAGCACATGGTATAAAGAGTAGCATATTAGCATGGATAGAGGATAGGTTAGCATCCAGGAAACAGAGAATTGGGATAAATGGATCATTTTCAGGTTAAGACCAGAAGAGTTAAGGTGGGCCATTCAGCCCATCAAATCTGTTCCACTGTTCAATGAATTCACGATTTGGGAAAATGCAACAAGTGGAATGTTACAGGAATCAGCACAGGGTCCACAACCATTTACAATCTACATCAGTGTAGGGACCAAGAGTTTGTTGATGACACAAAGCTGGGATTTTAGAAGATTGAGAAGTGATCTTATTGAAATATATTTGGGAGTTTGATAGGGAGAATATTTCTCTGTTTGGGGGAAACCAGAATGAGGGACATAGTTTAAAAATCAGGGCGCTCTCATTAAAGACAGGTTTTTTTTGTTGTGAAATTTCATTGTGAAATCCTCTCCCCCAGAGCACAGGAGAGGCCGGGTCATTGACTCTATTCAAGCAGCACAGCACCACAGTGGTTAGCACTGCTGCTTCACAGCTCCAGGGTCCTGGGTTTGATTCCCAGCTCGGGTCACTGACTGTGTGGACATTGCACATTCTCCTCGTGTCTGCGTGGGTTTCCTCCAGGTACTCCGGTTTCCTCCCACAGTCCAAAGATGTACAGCTTAGGTTGATTGGCCAGGCTAAGAAATTGCCCCTTAATGTCTAGGGATGTGTAGGTTAGAGGGATTAGTGGGTATAATATATGGGGGTAGGGCCTGGGTGGGATTGTGTTTGGTGCAGACTCAATGGGCTGAAGGGTCTCTTTCTGCACTGTAGGGTTCTATGATCTTACCACATGGCTGTTTGTGGGATCTTGCTCTGTAGTAACTGGAGGTCATGTTTCTTACATTACAACAGTGACTATTCTTGAAAAATAAGTTAAGGACCTTTGGCAATGGCTGAGGTTGTGAAAAATGTTTTAGGAATGCAATGCTTCCTTTAACCCGTTTGGCATTACTCACCCATTCATCCAAATTCCAAAAGCTTATCCTGGAACTGAATGTATTTGGAAGTTGATGGTAAACAGCATTGATGCGCAGTGGGATCTGAGGGTTCAATCCTGAAGTAGGGAAAGGGTTAAGGAATTGAATGCATTTTGTACTAGGCATATATCACAAAGTGGGTATGCCGGCATTGGACTGGCGTAAACACAATAAAAAGTCTGACAACACCAGGTTTTAGTCCAACCTATTTATTTGATAATATACTTACAAGCTTTCGGGGCTAACTAAGGTTGTTAAGAAGGCGTACGGTGTCTTGGCGTTTATTGGTAGTGGGATTGAATTTAGGAGTCGCAGCGTCATGATGCAACTGTACACAACTCTGGTACGGCCGCACTTGGAGTACTGTGTGCAGTTCTGGTCCCCACATTACAGGAAGGATGTGGAGGCTTTGGAGAGGGTGCAGAGGAGGTTTACCAGGATGTTGCCTGGTATGGAGGGGAGGTCCTATGAGGAGAGACTGAGGGATTTGGGGTTGTTTTCGTTGGAAAGAAGGCGGCTAAGAGGGGATCTTATTGAAACATATAAGATGATTAGAGGTTTAGATAGGGTGGACAGTGATAGCCTTTTTCCTCGGATGGAGAAAGCTAGCACGAGGGGGCACGATTTTAAATTAAGGGGGGGTAGTTATAGGACGGATGTCAGGGGTAGGTTCTTTACCCAGAGGTTGGTGAGGGACTGGAATGCCCTGCCTGCTGCAGTTGTAAATGCACCTAGTTTGGGGGCGTTTAAGAGATCTGTGGATAGGTTTATGGACGAAAAGGGATTGGTTTAGGCTAGTGGGTCATTGTTTTGTAACTGGTCGGCGCAACATCGTGGGCCGAAGGGCCTGTTCTGCGCTGTAATGTTCTATGTTCTATAAATTATTTATTCACATTTTCCTTACTTGTTCATGTCTTTCATTTCATTAAGACAGACAGTTATTTATGAATGTTATTTTGCAGACACTGTTTGTGTTAACATCGTTACACAGCTGGTAGGTTCCGATACCGACAGGAATAGTCCTGCTGGGACAGCTGCGATCGTACAAGTAACTTCAAGGAAGGAGATGCTGACAGCACCGTGAGTCATAATCGGACCGAAGATTATATTGTGACTGCAGCTGCCAGATGGACTGAGAATCCTGGTAAAACGGCACGGTAGCACAGTGGGTTAGCACTGCTGCTTCACAGCTCCAGGGTCCTGGGTTCAATTCCCGGCTCGGGTCACTGTCTGTGTGGAGTTTGCACATTCTCCTCGTGTCTGCGTGGGTTTCCTCCGGGTGCTCCGGTTTCCTCCCACAGTCCAAAGATGTGCGGGTTAGGTTGATTGGCTGTGCTAAAATTGCCCCTTAGTGTCCAGGGATGTGTAGGTTAGAGGGATTAGTGGGTATAATATGTAGGGATATGGGGGTAGGGTCTGGGTGGGATTGTGTTCGGTGCAGACTCGATGGGCCGAAGGGCCTGTTTCTGCACTGTAGGATTCTATGAATCGAGAGTTTATGTCATGACTGAAGTAGGAAGATCTGTGGTCCTAACTGGAATCGGGGGTTCGTGTCATGATTGATACTGGGACTCATGATGCATAAATACCCACCTGTATTTGTGCTCAATGAGAAGCTGGTAAACCACTGTTAGGACCAGATTTCTCCCAAAAGCTTTTGAAATAAACTTACTGTATTTTGACTCACTAACAGTCCCAAAGGTGTTTTTTATCTTTAACAATCCCCAGCTCCCTGAAAGTGGTCACACAAGTAGAAAGGGTGGTAAAGATCATAGAACCCTACAGTGCAGAAAGAGGCCCTTCGGCCCATCGAGTCTGCACCAAACACAATCCCACCCAGGCCCTACCCCCATATCCCTACATATTACACCCACTAATCCCTCTAACCTACACATCCCTGGACACTAAGGGGTAATTTCTTAGCATGGCCAATCAACCTAACCTGCACATCTTTGGACTGTGGGAGGAAACCCACGCAGACACGAGGAGAATGTGCAAACTCCACACAGACAGTGACCCGAGCCGGGAATCGAACCCAGGACCCTGGAGCTGTGAAGCAGCAGTGCTAACCCACTGTGCTACCGTACTGCCCGGTATATGGTAGATGGTATATGGCATGCTCGGGGCATTGAGTACAAGGGTCAGGGTGTCATGTTGCAGCTTTATAAAACCTTGACTGGGCGCACTTATGCATTCAATTCTGGTCACCACATTATAGGAAGGGTGTGGAGACTTTGGAGAGGGTACAGAAGAGCAGCAGAGGCTGAGAGGGGAGACTTGATAGAAGTTTATAAAATTATGATCGATGTAGGTTGGGTTGACAGTCAGAATCATTATCTTAGAGTTGAGATGTCTAATATGGGTGGAGGGGGGTGGGTGGGTGGGTGGGAGGGGGGTGGGAGCATGCATTAAGGTGAAGAGGAAAAGTTCAAACGAGGGGCAAGTATTTTACACATAGAGTGGTAGGTGTCTGGAACGCCAGGGATGGTGGTGGAGGTAAATACGATAGGAGCATTTGAACGGCTTTTAGAGAAGTACAGGAATATACAAGGAACAGAGGGATATGGACCAAGAGCAGGTAGAAGGGATTACTCTCTGTACCCTAGTAACCACCCTCCCAATTGCCCTCCTGCCCTAGGAAATGCCCACCCGACCTATCAAAGAGCTACCTGTGGTTTGCGCTCCCTGGTTTGGCCACTCTTGTGTTATTGTATCCTTCACCAAGAGCTTGGGCACTTCAGGTGGTGCCAATGAGCAGGGAGAAAGCAGCAAGATTCACAAGCTCTGGACAGCAGTAAGTGAGTTACAGCTGGTGAATTATTTTTAATACTGTTGTAGTGTGGAAAATGTGACACGTTTCGACAAACTGCAATATGATAACGTTAACACGGAATTATTTACTCAATCGGTTTCCAGTTGAAAGATGCCACCTCTGACAGTGCAGCACTCCCTCATTACTGCACTGGCAGTGTCAGCTAGGTCCTGTGCTCCAGTCTCTGTCATGGGATTAAAACACTTGACCAATTCAGAGGCAGAGGTATGACCCATTGACCCTCGCCTGGCGCTACCTGAAGGTTGAACAAGGGTGGCACGGTGGTTAGCACTGTTCCTTCACAGCACCAGGGACCCGGGCTCAATTCCAGCTTTGGGTAAACAAAGAACAAAGAAAATTACAGCACAGGAATAGGCCCTTCGGCCCTCCAAGCCTGCACCAACCATGCTGACCCGCTGAACTAATACCTCCTAGTGTCCTGGGGACTATATCCCTCTATTCCTATTCTATCCATGGCAGCGCGGACTTGTTGGGCCGAAGGGCCTGTTTCCCGTGCTGTGTTGTTCTTCATTCATGTATTTGTCAAGACGCCCCTTAAAACTCACTATCGTATTTGCTTACGCTGCCTCCCCTGGCAGTGAGTTCCAAGCATCTCTGCACCCTCTGTGGAAAAAAACTTGCCTCGTACACCCCCTTTAAACCTTGCCCCTCGCACCTTAAACCTGTGCCCCCTTAGTAATTGACTCTTCCACCCTGGGAAAAAGCTTCTGACTATCCACTCTGTCCATGCCTCTCATAATCTTGTAGATTTCTATCAGATCGCCCGTCAACGTTCGTGGTTCCAGTGAGAACAAACCAAGTTTCTCCAAACTCTCCTCATTGCGAATGCCCTCCATACCAGGGCAACATCCTGGTAAATCTTTTCTGTACCCTCTCCAAAGCCTTCTGGCAGTGTGGCGACCAGAATTGAACACTATATTTCCAAGTGCGGCCTAACTGAGATTCTATAAAGCTACAACATGACTTGCCAATTTTTATACTCAATATCCTGGCCGATGAAGGCAAGTATGCCTTATGCCTTTTTGACTCTCTTCTCCACCTGCACTGCTACTTTCAGTGACCTGTGTACCTGTACACCCAGATCCCTCTGCCTATCAATACTCTTCAGGATTCTGCCATTTACTATATTTCCTATCTGTATTAGATCTTCCAAAATGCATTACCTCACATTTGTCAAGATTAAACTCCATCTGTTATCTCTCAGTCCGTGTCTCCAACAGCACAGCACAGTTAACAGGCCCTTCGGCCCTATAACAGATGTGCTATACCCTCTGATGGTCCTCACTGCTATCCGCAAATCCGCCAACCTTTGTGTCATCCGCAACATTACCAGTCAATCCCGTTACATTTCCCCCCAAATCATTTTTATACATATATATATTTCAAACAGCAAAGGTCCCAGCCCTGAGGAACGCCTCGAGTCACATTCAAAATCACATTTCGACTGATACTCTCTGTTTTCTATGACCGAGCCAGTTTTGTATCCATCTTGGTGACTGTCCGTGTGGAGTTTGCACATTCTCCCCGTGTCCGTGTGGGTTTCCCCCCAGGTGTTCTGGTTTCCTCCCACACTCCTAAGATGTGCGGGTTAGGTGGATTGGCCAGGATCAATGTGGGGGTTTGTGGGGTTAGGGCGGGGGGATTGGGCCCAGGTAGGGTGATCTCTCAGAGCAGTGCAGACTCGATGGGCTGGATGGCCTCTCTCTGCACTGTAGGAAATCTATGATTCCACAATTCTGTGACGGTTAGGTGTAGAAGCAAAAAACAAATCACAACACAAATGTGTGTTGGAGTCAGTGGGGACAGTCTAAACGCTCTCTCCTCTTACAGAAAGGAAAGAAAGCTTTGGAATCCACCGCACCTTTCACAAATCAAATAATGTTGTGTGTCACTTTAATTTTGGAAATACAGCAGCCAGTTGGTGCACAGTAAGATCCCACAAACACTGATGTGATAATGATTAGATTATCTGTTTCCGTGACATTGGTTCAGGGATAAATAAAAATTGCCCAGAGTACCGGGGATAACAGAGAGTATCAGTCGATGTATGGGATTGGGGGTGATCTAGGTAATTGGATCAGGAATTGGCTAGCAGATAGGAGACAGAGGGTGGTGGTTGATGGTAAATATTCATCATGGAGTTCGGTTACGAGTGGTGTGCCTCAGGGATCTGTTTTGGGGCCACTGCTGTTTGTAATTTTTATTAATGATCTGGATGAGGGTATAGTTGGGTGGATTAGTAAATTTGCTGATGACACCAAAGTCGGAGGTGTGGTAGATAGTGAGGAAGGGTGTCATAGTTTGCAGGGTGACTTAGAAAGGTTGCAGAGCTGGGCTGAGAGGTGGCGGATGGAGTTTAATGCGGAGAAGTGTGAGGTAATTCACTTCGGTAGGAATAACAGATGTGTTGAGTATAGGGCTAACGGGAGGACTTTGAATAGTGTGGATGAACAGAGGGATCTAGGTGTATGTGTACATAGATCCCTGAAAGTTGGGAATCAAGTAGATAAGGTTGTTAAGAAGGCGTACGGTGTCTTGGCGTTTATTGGTAGGGGGATTGAATTTAAGAGTCGCAGCGTCATGTTGCAACTGTACACAACTCTGGTGCGGCCGCACTTGGAGTACTGTGTGCAGTTCTGGTCCCCACATTACAGGAAGGATGTGGAGGCTTTGGAGAGGATGCAGAGGAGGTTTACTAGGATGTTGCCTGGTATGGTGGGGAGGTCCTATGAGGAGAGACTAAGGGATTTGGGGTTGTTTTCGTCGGAAAGAAGGCGGCTAAGAGGGTATCTTATTGAAACATATAAGATGATTAGAGGTTTAGATAGGGTGGACAGTGATAGCCTTTTTCCTCGGATGGAGAAAGCTAGCACGAGGGGGCATGGCTTTAAATTAAGGGGGGGTAGTTATAGGACTGATGTCAGGGGTAGGTTCTTTACCCAGAGGGTGGTGAGGGACTGGAATGCCCTGCCTGCTGCAGTTGTAAATGCTCCTAGTTTGGGGGCGTTTAAGAGATCTGTAGATAAGTTTATGGATGAAAAGGGATTGGTTTAGGCTAGTGGGTCATTGTTTTTGTAACTGGTCGGCGCAACATCGTGGGCCGAAGGGCCTGTTCTGCGCTGTAATGTTCTATGTTCTATATAACTCTCTGTAATGTGGGATTTATTTTTACATCCATCTGAGAGCATGTGACCAGATAGAACCTTGGTTTCCACAAAAGATGACAACTCTGAGAATGCAGTACCCCCCTCAGAACTGCAATGGAGTAGAGAATTCATGTTACAATTATGAAGTTTGTAAGATTATATTTTAAGATTTTATCTCCGGGTTTGTCACATTATATTTTGGGATTGTAGCTTTAAATACAACAATAAAGAGAGGATCAAAGGAACCCAATGTCTGCAAACCAGAATTCACTTCACCAACTTGTATCATGTTTTTACTGGGGCAAAGTTTCCAGAGACGTTCCACAGGAACCAGAGATAATATTTCCAAGTTTACTGATGATACAAAACTTGGTGGGACTGAGTGGTGAGGAGGACGTTAACAAGCTTCAATGCGATTTAGACAAGTTGAGTGAGTGGGCAGCACGGTAGCACAGTGGGTTAGCACTGCTGCTTCACAGCTCCAGGGTCCTGGGTTCGATTCCCGGCTCGGGTCACTGCCTGTGTGGAGTTTGCACATTCTCCTCGTGTCTGCGTGGGTTTCCTCCGGGTGCTCCGGTTTCCTCCCACAGTCCAAAGATGTGCAGTTTAGGTTGATTGGCCGTGCTAAGAAATTGTACCTTAGTGTCCAGGGTAGCAGAGGTTAGAGGAATTAGTGGGTATAATATGTAGGGATACTGGGGTAGTGCCTGGGTGGGGATTGTGTTCGGTGCAGACTCGATGGGCCGAAGGGCCTCTTTCTGCACTGTAGGGTTCTATGATTCTCCATGACAGACGGAGCGTAATGTGGAAAAATGTAAAGTTATCAGTTTCAGAAACAGCTGGTGATAGATTGGGAAAGGTTGATGTACAAAGAGATTCGGGTGTCCTTGTACACTGAACTCAAGCATGTGAGTAAAGCAAGCAGTTAGGATTGCAAATAGTATGTTGGCCCTCATTGCACGAGGACTTGAGGACCAAGGATGTACAGGGCCTTAGTGAGATCACAGCTACAGTTTGTGTGCAGTTTTGGTCTCATAGAACATAGAACATTACAGCACAAACAGGCCCTTCGGCCCTCGAGTTGCGCCAATCACATCAACCCCACCAATCTATAGACCTATCTATAACCCCCAATCCCATTAAACCCCATATACTCATCCAGAAGTCTTTTAAAAGACCCCAGCGAGTTCGCCTCCACCACCGATGACGGCAGCTGATTCCATTCACTCACCACCCTCTGAGTGAAAAACTTACCCCTAACATCACCTCTGTACTTCCCTCCCCGCACCTTAAATCTGTGTCCTCTCGTAGCGACCATTTCAACCCAGGGAAATAGCCTCTGAGAGTCCACCCTATCTATTCCTCTCAACATTTTATAAACTTCTATCAGGTCGCCTCTCAACCTTCGCCTCTCCAGGGAAAAGAGTCCCAGCTCCCTCAACCTATCTTCATAAGGCATGCCTCCCAGTCCAGGCAACATCCTTGTAAATCTCCTCTGCACCCTTTCAATAGCTTCTACGTCTTTCCTATAGTGAGGCGACCAGAACTGCGCACAGTACTCCAAATGAGGCCTGACAAGGGTCCTGTAAAGTTGCAGCATTACCTCCCGACTCCTAAACTCAATCCCTCGATTAATGAAGGCCAGTACACCATACGCCTTACCTAAGAAAGGATATTATATAGAAGAGGTTTACCAGGATGTTGTTTGGTATGGAGGGTTTGAGCTATGAAGTGAGGTTGGATAAACTCGGTTTGTTTTCAATGGAACAACAGAGGTTAAGGGGGGGGGGGGTGACCTGATAGATGTTTACGAGACCATGGAGAGGCTTGGACAGAGATGGATAGTCAGAAGCTTTTTTCCCAGGGTGGAAGAGTCAATGACTAGGGGACATTTTTGTTTACGCAGAGGCTGGTGAGTGTCTGGAACGCGTTGCCCGGGGAGGTGGTGGGAGCAGCTATGATAGTGGCGTTTAATGGGGAACTAGAGGAATACATGAATAGGAAGGGAACATAGAACATAGAACGTTACAGCGCAGAACAGGCCCTTCAGCCCACGATGTTGCGCCGACAAGCTTTTAAAAAAAAACAACACTAACCCACTAATCCAAATCAAAAAATGGACAAAAAGGGATTGGTTTAGGTTAGTGGGTCATTGTTTTTGTAACTGGTCAGTGCAACATCGTGGGCCGAAGGGCCTGTTCTGCGCTGTAATGTTCTATGTTCTAATCCCATTTCGTCCATAAACCTATCCACAGATCTCTTAAACGCCCCCAAACTAGGTGCATTTACAACTGCAGAAGGCAGGGCATTCCAGTCCCTCACCACCCTCTGGGTAAAGAACCTACCCCTGACATCAGTCCTATAACTACCCCTCCTTAATTTAAAATCGTGCCCCCTCGTGCTAGCTTTCTCCATCCTAGGAAAAAGGCTATCACTGTCTACCCTGTCTAAACCTCTAATCATCTTATATGTTTCAATAAGGTCCCCTCTTAGCCGCCTTCTTTCCAGCGAAAACAACCCCAAATCTCTCAGTCTCTCCTCATAGGATCTCCCCTCCATACCAGGCAACATCCTGGTAAACCTCCTCTGCACCCTCTCCAAAGCCTCCACATCCTTCCTGTAATGTGGGGACCAGAACTGCACACAGTACTCCAAGTGCGGCCGCACCAGAGTTGTGTACAGTTGCATCATGACGCTGCGACTCCTAAATTCAATCCCCCTACCAATAAACGCCAAGACACCGTATGGATACAGACTCCAAGTGGTTTTAGTTTAGACAGGCATCATGATGGGTGTAGGCTGTGATGGTTGAATGGTCTGTTCCTGTATTTATGCCCCCTCATAACTGACTCTTCCACCCTGGGAAAAGGCTTCTGACTATTCAGTCTGTCCATGCCTCTCATAACCTTGTAGACATCTATCAGGTCTGTACTGTTCTTTGTCCTCTTTATAAATGTCACAGAGAGAGTGCAGTGAAGGTGGCAGGACTGCCGTATGACGGGAGATTGAGTTGACTGGGCCTGTGTTTGCTGGGGTTTAGAAGAATGAGAAGGATACAAATTTCCAGACTTTGTATCCGTCAAGGAATATGGGGAGAGTGTGGGAGTACAGCACTGGGGTATAAGATTATATCAAGTGGTGGATCAGGCTCAAAGGATCAAATGATCTGCTCCTGATTTTATTTTTCCTTTCTTTCTACATTATCAAACATGCAAAAGAGACCAAAAACTTAATCAAGAAACCCATTGTAAGGACCATCTTAATGGAGGAAAGAGCTTTGGATTACACTGTAAGCTATCAACCTTCAATATCCCAGGAATTTACCAGAAACTGAACTTATTCATATCAATACTGTGGCTACAGGAACAGGTTGGAGGCTGGGAATGAGCAACTCACCTCCGGACCCATCCCAGTGCTTGTCCACAAGGCACAAGTCAGGAGTGTGATGGAACACTCTCCACTTGCCTGGATGGGGGCAGCTCCAACAACACTCAAAAAAAACTCAACACCATCCAGGACAAGGCAGCCCTGCTCGATTGGCACCTCGTCCACAAGCATTCATCCCCTCCACCACCAATGAACAAGTGGCAGCAGTTTACATACTTTCTATTTGTTCCTGGGATGTGGGTGTCACTGGGTGGGTCAGCATTTATTGCTTATCCCTCAGGGCATTTAAGAGTCAACCATGTTGCTATGAGCCCGTATGTGGGTCAGACC
Organism: Prionace glauca; assembly: GCA_037974335.1. Classification (NCBI taxonomy): domain Eukaryota; kingdom Metazoa; phylum Chordata; class Chondrichthyes; order Carcharhiniformes; family Carcharhinidae; genus Prionace; species Prionace glauca. The sequence goes on along the minus strand of CM075753.1, from coordinate 20,580,168 downwards.
AGGTAAGGATTTCTGCACTTGGAGTGCAGTTCTGGTCCCCACATTACAGGAAGGATGTGGAGGCTTTGGAGAGGGTGCAGAGGAGGTTTACCAGGATGTTGCCTGGTATGGAGGGGAGGTCCTATGAGGAGAGGCTGAGGGATTTGGGGTTGTTTTCGCTGGAAAGAAGGCGGCTAAGAGGGGATCTTATTGAAACATATAAGATGATTAGAGGTTTAGACAGGGTAGATAGTGATAGCCTTTTTCCTCTGATGGAGAAAGCTAGCACGAGGGGGCATGATTTTAAATTAAGGGGGGGTAGTTATAGGACTGATGTCGGGGTAGGTTCTTTACCCAGAGGGTGGTGAGGGACTGGAATGCCCTGCCAGCTGCAGTTGTAAATGCACCTAGTTTGGGGGCGTTTAAGAGATCCATGGATAGGTTTATGGATGAAAAGGGATTGGTTTAGGCTAGTGGGTCATTGTTTTTGTAACTGGTCGGCGCAACATCGTGGGCCGAAGGGCCTGTTCTGCGCTGTAATGTTCTATGTTCCCTAAAGGACATTAGTGAACCAGACAGGTTTTCCCGACAATCGACAATGGTTTCATCGTCATTGGATCTTCCACCCTCTGCTGTGGTGGGATTTGAATCCGGGCTCCCAGAGCTGTTATCCTGGGTCTCTGGATTACTAGTCCAGTGAAAATATCATTACATCCCCGTACCACCTACCTGCACTATTACAGCTCACTAGATGCCCTTCGACAGCACCTATGACCTCCACTATCTAAAAGGACAAGGGCAACCTCCACACAGGAACAGCTCTCCCCCAAATCACTCACCATCCTGGATGTGGAAATATATCACCGTTCCTTCAGCGTCACTGGGTCAAAATCCCTGGAACGCCCTTCCTAACAGCACTGTGGGTGTGCCTACAGCACACGGACTGTAGTGGTTCAAGCAGGTCGCTCACCACCACCTTCTCAAGGGACAATTTGGGACAGTAATTAAACACTGATCTAGTCACCCACATCCCATGAACAATAAGATTATGGTTGATCTGCGAGCTAGCCTCATATATTCCACGAGAATTTTAGTTAACAAAACTCTATTAATCTTAGACTTAAAATTAAGAATTGCTTGAGCATCAATCGTCACTTGGGATTGAAATTCCAGGCTTCTATAGACACCGTGTACCAAATCCGGCACCCTCGGGATTTCACATTTTCCCAGATTTCGGACATCCATTCTGTACAGTGGCTGAATCTAATAACGATCGAGGCAAGTACTGAACAGATCAGGATCCAGGTTAGCCTGTAATTGCTGCTTCTGTTCCTTGGCACCCCCCCCCCCCCCCCCTCCCCGACCTTGACCTGTCAGGGGTCTGGAACTGCAAAGGAAGGGGTTGGTCCCAGAGCCCATTCACCCTCCCACTGCTGCAGACACTGATAATCACCCCGTGACTGCATGAACACCACTGCATTCACCAGAGACACTACATTCCATTCTCCCGCCTTCGTCACCTACTCAAACACGTTATCGGTTGCAGAGGACCAAGACCAAGGAAATCGCAGGAAAACGATTGCCCCTGGAGACAGGGAGAATGGTAACAGGAACAACAGGCAGAATCACAACTTTCTAAAGAGAAACAAACTGAACAATAGAGACATGAAGGGAGAGAAGCAGGAAAAGTCTGAACAGGGGGACAATTACAAAGCACAGATCCTGAACAGTGGACCCTGAAATTAGAACAGAATCCGAAACCAGAACAGACCCCGAAACCAGAACAGACCCCGAAACCAGTACAGACTCAGAAACCAGAACAGAATCGAAACCAGAACAGACCACGAAACCAGGACAGAACCCGAAACCAGAACAGACTCGGAAACCAGAACAGAATCCGAAACCAAAACAGACCCCGAAACCAGAACAGACTCCGAAACCTGAACAGACCCCGAAACCAGAACAGACCCTGAAACCAGAACAGACTCAGAAACCAGAACAGACCCCGAAACCAGAACAGACTTGGAAACTAGAACAGACCCCGAAACCAGAACAGACCACGAACCCAGAACAGACTCTGAAACTCGAACAGAATCCGAAATCAGGACAGACCGCGAAACCAGGACAGACTCGGAAACCAGAACAGACCCCGAAACCAGAACAGACTCAGAAACCAGAACAGACCCCGAAACCAGGACAGACCCCGAAACCAGAACAGACTCTGAAACTCGAACAGAATCCAAAACCAGAACAGACCACGAAACCAGGACAGAACCCGAAACCAGAACAGAATCCGAAACCAAAACAGACCCCGAAACCAGAACAGACTCAGAAACCAGAACAGACCCCGAAACCAGAACAGACCCCGAACCCAGAACAGACTCTGAAACTCGAACAGAATCCAAAACCAGAACAGACCACGAAACCAGGACAGAACCCGAAACCAGAACAGAATCCGAAACCAAAACAGACCCCGAAACCAGAACAGACTCAGAAATCAGAACAGACCCCGAAACCAGAACAGACTCAGAAACCAGAACAGAATCCGAAACCAGAACAGACCCCGAAACCACAACAGACTCTGAAACCAGAACAGAATCTGAAACCAGAACAAACCCCGGAACCAGAACAGAATCCGAAACCAGAACAGACCCCGAAACCACAACAGATCCCGAAACCAGAACAGACCCCGAAACCAGAACAGACCCCGAAACCAGAACAGACCCCGAAACCAGAACAGAATCCGAAACCAGAACAGACCCCGAAACCAGAACAGACCCCGAAACCAGAACAGAATCCGAAACCGAAACAGACCCCGAAACCAGAACAGACCCCCGAAACCAAAACAGAATCCAAAACCAGAACAGACCCCGAAACCAGAACAGAACCCGAAACCAGAACAGACCCCGAAACCAGAACAGACCCTGAAACCAGAACAGACTCCGAAACCAGAACAGACCCCGAAACCAGAACAGAATCCGAAACCAGAACAAACCCCGAAACGAGAACAGACCCCGAAACCAGAACAGACCCCGAAACCAGAACAGTATCCGAAACCAGAACAGACCCCGAAACCAGAACAGTATCCGAAACCAGAACAGACCCCGAAACCAGAACAGACTCAGAAACCAGAACAGAATCCGATGATGTGGGAACTGGTGGACCCCAGGGTCTTTCCCAGTGACCATGTCTGCAGTAAATGCAGGTTGCTGGAGGAGCTCCAGCTCAAGGTGGATGAGCTGGCCTCTGAGCTACAGACACTGAGGCTCATCAGGGGGAGAGAGGGTGCCCCTAGACTGGCTAAATCTAAGGGTCAGGGACAAAAGGGGGCTGCTGGGAGGAGGAAGGGGGGTGAGGAGCGGAGGCCTCAGCCTCTTAACCTGCATAACAGGTTTGAGGTTCTTGCTTCCAGTCTGGAAGAGGACGAGGCAGGTGAGGTTGGTGAGCAAACTGCACACGGTACAGTGATGCAGCAGGACATAGGCAAAGAGAAGGGGAAAAGGAACGTAGTAGTGATTGGGGATAGTGGGGTGAAGGGTATTGACACTGTCCTTTGTCACAATGACAAAGTGCACAGAAGGGTGTGTTGTCTGCCTGGTGCTCGGGTACAGGATGTCGCAGCTGGGCTGCAGAGGAATCTGGAGTGGGAGGGTGAGAACCCGGTCGTTGTAGTACATGTGGGTGCCGGCGACGTAGGCAAAATGCGGACTGAGAATCTGGGAAGGGAGTATGAAAAGCTGGGAATGGAATTAAAAAGTAGAACCGACAAGGTGGTTATCTCTGGGCTATTGCCTGAACCGAGGGCAGACGGGCGTAGGGTTGATAGGATAAAGGAAGTAAATGGGTGGCTCAGGGATTGGTGTGGGAGGAATGGGTTCGAATTTATGGGGCATTGGCACCAGTATTGGGGTAGGTGGGTCCTGTTCGGGCAGGATGGGGTTGGTCTGAATCATGCTGGGACCAGAGTGCTGGCGAATCGAATAAAGAGTACTGTAGACAGGGCTTTAAACTAATTAGGGGGGGGGGAGGGTGCGAGGGTAGGTGACGCTATGAGGTCTAAAGTTAAGGATAGGGTACAGGTAAGGGAAGAGGCCAAGGATGTCCCAATTGGTGGCGTTACGGCAAGTAGGGTCCAGGTGAAGGCTGGGATGAAAGCGCTTTATCTGAATGCACGAAGCATTCGGAATAAAGTGGATGAGCTGGTGGCGCAGATCGACACAAATGGATATGATCTGGTGGCCATTACAGAGACGTGGCTGCAAGGTGACAGGGACTGGGAGCTGAATGTACAGGGCTACCAAGTGTTTAGGAAGGATAGGCAGGAGGAAAGAGGGGGTGGCGTAGCTCTGCTGATTAAGGATAGTATCAAGGTGGTAGCAAGGGATGATATCGGAGCCAAGGAGCAGAAAGTGGAATCGTTGTGGGTGGAAATTAGGAACAGAAACGGGAGGAAGACGCTAGTGGGTGTCGTCTATAGGCCCCCGAATAATGATCTGGAGGTGGGGCGGGCTGTTAACGCGCAAATAAGTGCAGCGTGCAGGAATGGGACGGCAGTAGTTATGGGAGATTTCAATCTGCATATTGATTGGTCGACCCATGTTGGACGAGGTGGGCTCGAGGAGGAGTTCTTGGAATGCTGCCGGGATAATTTCCTTGAACAGTGTGTGTTGGAGCTGACGAGGGAGCAAGCTATCTTGGATCTGGTGCTATGTAATGAGGCGGGTAGAATTAGGGACCTTGCGGTGAAGGATCCTCTTGGAGAGAGTGATCATTGTATGGTGGAGTTTCTGGTGCAGATGGAGGAGGAGAAAGTAGGTTCCCAGACACGCGTCCTTTGTTTGAATAGAGGGGAGTATGGTAGGATGAGAGAAGAATTGGCGAATGTGGACTGGGGGAGCGAGTTGGAAGGTAGGTCTGCTGAGGAGCAGTGGAGGATCTTTAAGGAGATCTTTCTTGGTGCTCAGCAGAAATTTATTCCGATGGTTAAAAAGGACAGTAGGAGGAGAGGTAATAAGCCGTGGATAACGAAGGAGGTGAAGGAAAGTGTTAAATTAAAAGCGGAGGAGTTTAGAGTAGCTAAGAGCAGTGGGCGAGAAGAGGATTGGGAAAGGTTTAAATGTCAACAAAGATTGACAAAGAAATTGATAAAGGAGGGTAGGAGAAGCTATGAGGCTGGGCTAGCACTTAATATAAAAAAGGATAGCAAGAGTTTTTATAAATATATAAAAAGGAAGAGGCTGGCTAGGGTAAACGTTGGTCCTTTAGAGGATGAGAAAGGGGAGCTAGTGGTAGGGGATGGGGATATGGCTAAGGTCTTGAATAACTTTTTTGTTTCTGTCTTCACGGAGGAGGACGTGAATAATTTGCCGGGTGTTAGCGATGGAAAGGTGGTAGGAATGGAGGGTCTTAATGACATTACTGTTACTAGAGAGGTGGTGCTCGACAGACTGGAGGGGCTGATTGTGGACAAGTCCCCAGGACCGGATGGAATGCATCCGAGGGTTCTGAAAGAAATGGCGGAGGTGATAGTGGATGCCTTGGTGGTTATTTTCCAGACGTCGCTGGATTCCGGGGAAGTGCCGGAAGATTGGAAAACGGCTAATGTTACGCCGTTGTTTAAGAAGGGTGCCAGGCAAAAGGCGGGGAATTATAGGCCGGTTAGTTTAACGTCTGTGGTAGGTAAAATGTTAGAATCCGTCATTAAGGAGGAAATAGCGAGGCATCTTGAGGGGAATTGCTTGATAGGGCGGACACAACACGGTTTCATTAAAGGGAAGTCGTGTCTGACAAATTTACTGGAGTTCTATGAGGATGTGTCTAGGGCAGTGGATAGAGGAGAGCCGGTGGATGTGGTCTTTCTGGATTTTCAGAAGGCGTTTGACAAGGTACCTCACAAGAGGTTATTGCAGAAGGTCAGGGGACATGGAGTTGGGGGTAGGGTGTTAGCGTGGATAGAGGATTGGTTGTCAAATAGGAGGCAGAGAGTGGGGGTCAATGGATGCTATTCGGATTGGCGGTTGGTGACTAGTGGGGTGCCCCAGGGGTCGGTGCTGGGGCCTCAGCTATTTACCATTTATATAGATGAACTGGAGGAGGGAACCGAGTGCAGGGTGTCGAAATTTGCTGATGACACCAAGATTGGGGGAAAGGCAAATTGTGCGGAGGGTGTGGATAGTCTGCAGAAGGATCTAGATAGGCTGGGCGAATGGGCCAGGAAATGGCAAATGGAATTTAATGTTGGCAAGTGTGAGGTGGTCCACTTTGGTAGGAGGAATGGTAGGAAGGACTATTACTTACGGGGAGAAAAACTGCAGCAGGCGACGGTGCAGAGGGACCTCGGGGTCCTTGTGCATGAGTCGCAAAAACCCAGCTTGCAGGTGCAGCAGGTGGTCAGGAAGGCGAATGGGATGCTGGCCTTCATAGTGAGGGGGATTGAATATAAAAGTAGGGAGGTCTTGCTGCAGCTGTATAGGGCATTGGTGAGGCCGCAGCTGGAGTACTGTGTGCAGTTTTGGGCGCCGCACCTGCGCAAGGATATTTTGGCCCTGGAGGGAGTGCAGAGGAGGTTTACTAGGCTGATACCGGAGTTGAGGGGATTGAGCTATGAGGAGAGGCTGAATAAACTACGCTTGTACTCGTTAGAGTTTAGAAGAATGAGGGGAGATCTCATTGAGACATATAAGATGATGAATGGGATGGATAGGATAGACGTGGAGAGACTCTTCCCGCTCAAAAAAGACAGTAGGACTAGGGGGCACAGCCTCAAGATAAAGGGGGGGGCGGTTTAGAACAGAGTTGAGGAGGAACTTCTTCACTCAAAGGGTGGTGAATCTCTGGAATTCTCTGCCCGTTGAAGTGGTGGAGGCTGCCTCGCTAAATATTTTTAAGAAACCGGTTGATGGGTTTTTGATAAGAGAGGGGATTAAGGGTTATGGGGAGAACATAGAACATAGAACATTACAGCGCAGAACAGGCCCTTCGGCCCACGATGTTGCGCCGACCAGTTACAAAACAATGACCCACTAGCCTAAACCAATCCCTTTTCATCCATAAACCTATCCACAGATCTTTTAAACGCCCCCAAACTAGGTGCATTTACAACTGCAGCTGGCAGGGCATTCCAGTCCCTCACCAACCTCTGGATAAAGAACCTACCCCTGACATCTGTCCTATAACTACCCCCCCTTAATTTAAAATCGTGCCCCCTCGTGTTAGCTTTCTCCATCCTAGGAAAAAGGCTATCACTATCTACCCTGTCTAAACCTCTAATCATCTTATATGAAACCAAAACAGACCCCGAAACCAGAACAGACTCAGAAACCAGAACAGACCCCGAAACCAGAACAGACTCAGAAATCAGAACAGAATCCGAAACCAGAACAGACCCCGAAACCAGAACAGACCCCGAAACCAGACCCCGAAACCAGAACAGACTCAGAAACCAGAACAGAATCCGAAACCAGAACAAACCCCGAAACCAGAACAAACCCCGAAACCAGAACAGAATCCGAGAGGGCGGGAAGGTGGAGCTGAGTCACGACAGATCAGCCATGATCTTATTGAATGGCGGGGCAGGCTCGAAGGGCCAGATGGCCTACTCCTGCTCCTATTTCTTAAGTTCTTATGTTCTTATGTACCCCGAAACCACAACAGACCCCGAACCCAGAACAGACCCCGAAACCAGAACACACCGCGAAACCAGAACAGAATCCGAAACCAGAACAGACCCCGAAACCAGAACAGAATCCGAAACCAGAACAAACCCCGAAACCAGAACAGAATCCGAAACCAGGGCAGACCCCGAAACCAGAACAGACCCCGAAACCAGAACAGACCCCGAAACCAGAACAAACCCCGAAACCAGAACAGAATCCGAAACCAGAACAGACTCAGAAACCAGAACAGAATGCTAAACCAGTACAGACCCCGAAACCAGAACAGAATCCGAAACCAGAACAGACCCCGAAACCAAAACAGACCCCGAAACCAGAACAGACTCAGAAACCAGAACAGACCCCGAAACCAGAACAGACTCAGAAATCAGAACAGAATCCGAAACCAGAACAGACCCCGAAACCAGAACAGACCCCGAAACCAGACCCCGAAACCAGAACAGACTCAGAAACCAGAACAGAATCCGAAACCAGAACAAACCCCGAAACCAGAACAAACCCCGAAACCAGAACAGAATCCGAAACCAGAACAGACCCCGAAACCAGAACAGACCCTGAAACCAGAACAGACTCCGAAACCAGAACAGACCCTGAAACCAGAACAGACTCCGAAACCAGAACAGACCCTGAAACCAGAACAGACCCTGAAACTAGAACAGACCCCGAAACCAGAACAGACCCTGAAACCAGAACAGACTCCGAAACTAGAACAGATTCCGAAACTAGAACAGCACGTCATTTCAACACATTTGTTTTTTCTGGATTTGAGGTACTCTACCTGTACTGTCCTTTGTGAATGGAAGTGTTTTTTAATTTCACTTTAATTTTCTTCCCCTTAGTCTTAGACTTTGCAAAGTATTTGAATTACTTTATCTCTGCCGTATCCTGTTTCTCTTATTAATCTGAAAACATTGATCAAGTCACAACTGAACTGTCTAAATTCCAGGGAATATAACCAGGCACAGAATTTCAGTGTGTGGGGCCCGGATAGCTGAAAACACGGCCAACATTAGTGGAGAAATTAAAATCGGAGATGCTCAGAAAGCCAGAATTGATGGAAGGTGGAGAGCCAGGGTCCTGGGTTCGATTCCCAGCTTGGGTCACTGTCTGTGCGGAGTTTGCACATTCTCCCCATGTCTGCGTGGGTTTCCTCCGGGTGCTCCGGTTTCCTCCCACAGTCCGAAGATGTGCGGGTCAGGTCGAACGCTAAAATTGCCCCTTAGCGTCAGGGGGGACTAGCTGGGGTAAACGCGTGGGGTTACGGGATGGGGACTGGGTGTGACTGTGGTCGGTGCAGGTTCGATGGGTAGAACGGCCTCCTTCTGTGCCTGTCGGGATTCCGTGAAGGCCCAAGTGGGATTTGAAAATCGAGGTACGGGGGATGTCGTGCAGGGGTGCTGGCTGAGTGGGATGCAGCACAGAAGGGGGGCGAGGTTAGTGAGCGGAACTGATTCGGGAGAGAAGTTTCTCTCCGCGTGAGGTTGTAGAAAATCCCGCGAGAGTTTCGACTTCCTTTGAAACCTTTTATTTGTGAATACAAAAAATAGTTTTTGTGGCCGATAAGTTAGCAGTTTATGTTACATACAGTAATACATTCCGTCATGGCAGTTACACACGATGCTTCATTTAAACTTTGGGTGAAAGGGAGTCAGGCAAGCGAACAAAAGCTCGCGTTAACCAACAATCTACTTTGCACGTGCACCTTTTCTATTTTGAACATACCATCTCAAAAACAGTTCAAACGTGAAGGCCAGCATTAGAAATATTACTCGCATAACTTCAATACATTTAAGTTTCGTTTTGACTTTTCAAAAGAATTCAAATGTCTCAGTGGTTTTGCAAAACAGACACCAGGAACTTTCCAACACTCGCTTGTAGACTAACAGGTCACCAGGAGCCAGGCTGGGAGATGTGAGTCTGTCTCACTGCGTCTTGATGCAGGCCTGTGGAATGCAAGTTTCCAAATGGAGAGGGGATTTGGATGTGTTTTCAGCAGGGGTGGTACAGATCCAAAAGGAAACCATACAAGGTGATTCCGGGGAAGCGCTGTCCCGACCAGTAACTCCCCCAGGCATTAAGACTTTGGGAACACTACTTAAATAGGCATGTGAGGCAGGCGGTGGAGCGAGGGTGTCGTCGAGTGGGATTCAGCGAGGCCAACAAAGGCAGAGTAACACAGCCGGTAGAAAGGCAAAATTAAACAAACGAATGCCAAGAGCAATTGTGCAGCTAATATGGCAAAACAGATGGGCCTGTGAAAACAAACACTGGGGTGAGAAAGGACATCAATCAGCAGGAAATATTACAAGTACTCGGAAACTAAAGGCAGGGTCCCCCTTTGAAATTCCCTCGCACCCTTTAATCGAGCCTTTTAGTGTGTGTCTGTATGGATCTTTGTGGAGCTGTTAGGTCTGTAAACACAACATGGATTTTTTTTCTCTCCTTTGTTCACGATTTAATTTTTGTTCAAAAACAGGTGATGGGGCAGTAGTGAGTGAATGAGATAATATATATATATATATATATATATATAACCGTAACCCAGAATAGAACACAATCCCAGGTAAACTTACTCAGGTGGGTTGGTGTTCATTCCCAGAGGGAAAGACACTGTCGCTCCGTACTCAGTCTTGGAGTGGGAAGGAAGTCTTTGCGCTCACACTGGATAGATCCTGCATACTTTCAAAAAAAAACCCCCCCAATCCTCTGCTCAGTCGACAGCTCCCCCCCCTCTACCAACCCTGGGTGCATTCACTCTATCATCTCATCTTCCCACATCAACCGAGCCGGACAGACTCAGCTCCTCTGTAACAATTCTGTACATGAACTTCTTCTTGTTGCACAGAGTGTGGTCTGACCCCCATTAATCTTTGTAAACTTCCCTGATATGTATTTAGTGCATGCAAGCCTTGGGAATACAGGAAGCCAATACTAAACTAACATATTCTGGACTATGATCTATAACTGGATAAATCCAAGTTCCACCTCCGCGGTGTACAAAATGATCAGCTTTCCAATCGGGAGTAGCTCAAATTTTGAAATGACTCAGAGATCCGTTTGATGCACAACCTGTTCGGTTAGAATTGTCCCGAGGATTAGCTTTCATCTTCGCGCAGTTCCGACGGCAGGAATTTGTACTGTTGCTGCCGGATCTGTGCCAGCTTCTTGCGAGCTTCCTCCAGCTCCTTCTCCTTCCTCAGCATTTCCTCTTGCGCTGCAATGATCTGCAGGAAAGCCAAAGGTGGTCAACTGACTTCTACGGCAGGAGAAAGAGGCGCTCAGTAGCTCACCTCAACATCGTACCCGTACTAAAACTCTCCTGAGGAACATCACCGGAGCACTGGGTGGCACAGTGGGTTAGCACTGCTGCCAGGGACCCGGGATAACTAGGTTCACTAGGCTGATACCGGAGATGAGGGGGTTGGACTATGAAGAGAGATTAAATATACTGGGTCTGTACTCGTTGGAGTTTAGAAGGATGAGGGGGGATCTTATAGAGACGTATAAGATAATGAAGGGGTAGAGGTAGAGAGATTCTTCCCGCTTAGAAAGGACAGCAGGACTAGAGGGCACAGCCTCAAGATAAGGGGGAGTCAGTTTAGAACTGAGTTGAGGAGGAACTTCTTCACTCAAAGAGTGGTGAATCTCTGGAATTCTCTGCCCATTGAAGTGGTGGAGGCTGCCTCGCTAAATATATTTAAGACACGGGTAGATAGGTTTCTGATAGACAAGGGAATTGAGGGTTATGGGGAGAAAGCGGGAAAGTGGAACTGATCCACTTCAGGTCAGCCATGATCTTATTGAATGGCGGGGCAGGCTCGAAGGGCTAGATGGCCAACTCCTGCTCCTATTTCTTATGTTCTTATATTCTTAAATAGTGAGAAATTGTTCATCCTTAAGACAGCGTCAAGAACTCGAGAGAACAGATTCAAAATAATTGGTAAAAGGAATAGGAATGATTGAGGAAAAAAGTTTTCACCCGGGGCTAGTGGAGTCTGAAACAAACTTCCTGAGAGGGTGGTGAAAGTTATTCTAATTGCGGTATTTAAAAGGGAATTGGATTGCGCGCTGAAAAGAGAGGGTTTATGGTGAGGCAAAGGAATGGAATTGGGTAGAGTGCTCTTTCAGAGCGCCAGTACAGACTCAATGGGCCAAATGGCCTTCTCCTGCACTGTAACGGTTCTGTGACAATGTGAAGAGAACAGGGAGTTTGGACTAATTGGACAGCACATCCAAAGATGTGTGGGTTAGGTAGATTGGCCATGCTAAATTGACCCTAGTGTGCAGGGGATTAGCAGGGTAAATGTGTGGGAGTATGGGAAAAGGGCCTGGGTGCGATTGTGGTCGCTACAGACTCAATGGGCCAATGGTCTCCTTCTGCACTGTAGGGATTCTATTCTATTGAGCTCTTTCAAAGAGCCAGCACACGTACAATGGGCTGAATGGCCTCCCTTTGTCCACATTAATCTATGATTGTAAGTAATATTTTGGGGACAGGTTTTGGATGAACTTGTATCTTAAATCATTCCTTTAAATATTTCTATCGATAATTGATAAGTTGGTGAAACTGCTCAGAAATATGGGTCAGAACTTCAAAGTTGCTCAGCGGAGTTTACTGAAGTCGCAACATGAAAAGTTGTTCCTCATTCCTGGAACCTCCCTCGTGTTCCCCATGGCCACGGAATCCCAGAGAAACATTCCTCACAATGGAGAGCTCGCTCCCAGAAATCTAACACCCTCGCTGTTTTCCCAGAGGAAACATTCACAGGGGCCATCACACGTCACTTAATCGGGAATTTCAGATCCTCCCTGACATTCGGAGCAAGCGGAATTCTTGGCTGGGATTCAAGATGGAAAAAAAAAACCTAGCTTTGGTTCCCGCAGGTCAACTTAACTCGAGTGAAAGGCAAGAGATGCACTCGGAACAAGTCACTCAGTGTCAGAGTCATTCCCAAAACACAGCAAAGATAGAGAAACAACAAGAGACAGGGATACAGTCCTCATAGAGCAGAAATCAACTGCACTTTGTGTCCTGTTTGCTGCATTCATTAGTTTTCATAAAATAGAATCATAGAATCCCTACAGTGCAGAAAGAGGTCAGTTGCACAAACAACCAGGTACTATCCCCATAACCCCGCATACATTTACCCATCCTAATCTCCCTGATACTATACTATACTATACTATACTAACGGGCAATTCAGCATCAACCTAACCCGCACATCTTTGGACTGTGGGAAGAAATTGGAGGATCTGGAATAAACCCACGCAGACACGGGGAGAATGTGCAGACTCTACCCAAGCTAGGAATTGAACCCGGGTCCTTGGAGCTGTGAGGCAGCAGCGCTAACCCACTGTGCCACCCATGGAAGTTACTAAAAACATATCAATATTCATAGTCAGGAGGAAAACAATGAGCATTTATATAGTGTCTTTATCACACACCAAGCTCCTTTAGGATAACTCAGTACAGATAACTGAAAACTTGGTCAAAGAGGTTGGTTTTAAGGAATGTCTTTGAAGGATTGATGAGGAGGTTTAGGGAGGGAATTGCAGTGATAAGTGCTCAAACAGCTGAAGATACGATGTCAGAGTGATTTAAACGGAGCATGTTGAAGAGGTCAGAATGAGGCCCGGCACAGTTTGGGAGGGTTCAGGGGCTGAGGGAGGTTACACAGATAGGGAGGGCTCAGGTCATGGAAACAGGGATGAGAGTTTTAAAATGGAAGCGTTGCTAGTTTGGGAGACAATGTCGGTCTCAGCGAGCGCAGGGGTAATGAATGAACACTTTTGGTGGCAACGTTACTCAAGAACTCATCTGCACGGTGGCACAGTGGGTTAGCACTGCTGTCTCACAGCGCCAGGGACCCGAGCTCGATTCCCACCTCGGGCCACTGTCTGTGTGGAGTCTGCACATTCTTCCTGTGTCTGCGTGGGTTTCCTCCTGGTGCTCCGGTTTCCTCCCACAGTCCAAAAAACATGTTGGTTAGGGTGCATTGGCCGTGCTAAATTCTCCCTCAGTGTTACCCCAACAGGTGCCGGAGTGTGGTGACTAGGGGATTTTCACAGTAACTTCATTGCATTGTTAAAGTAAGCCTAATTTGTGATACTAATAAATATATTTTAACAAACAGCATAAATTAATAGAGGTTTACAGCATGGAAACAGGCCCTTTGACCCAATTTGTCCTTTTTCTGAAGTTAGTCCCAACTACCCGCATTTGTCCCATATCCCTCTACACCCACCTTATCCATGTAACTGTCTAAATGCTTTTAAAAGACAAAATTGTATTCACTGCTACTACTACCTCTGGCAGCTTGTTCCAGACACTCACCACCCTCTATGTGAAAAAATTGCCCCTCTGGATCCTTTTGTATCTCTCCCTTCTCACTTAAACTTTAGTTTTAGTCTCCCCTACCTTTGGGAAAAGATATTAACTATCTAGCTGATCTGTGCCCCTCAGTATTTTATAGCCCTCTATAAGCTCACCCCCAAATCTCCTATGCTCCAGGAAAAAAAATCCTAATCTATTCAGCCTCTCCTTATAACTCAAATCATTAAGTTCCGGTAGCATCCTAGTAAATCTTTTCTGCACTCTTTCTAGTTTAATAATACCCTAATAGGGTGATTAGTATCGTACACGGTTTTCCAAATGTGGCCTTACCAATGTTTTATACAACTTCAATAAGACGCCCCAACACCTCCATTCAATGTTCTGACCAATGAAACCAAGCATGCTGAATGCCTTCTTCACTGCTCTGTCCACCTGTGTTTCCACTTTCAAGGAGCTATGAACATGTACCCCTACTTCCCTTTGTTCTATAACTTTCCCCAATGCTTTACCATTAACTAAGTAATTCCTGTCCTCGTTCGATCTATCAAAATGCATCACCACGCATTTATCTAAATTAAACTCCATCTGCCGTTTTGTCAGCCCACTGGCCCAATTGATCAAGGTCCCCTAGATAGCCTTCTTCATTATCCACCATGCCACCAATCTGCAAACTTACTAACCATGCTTCCTAAATTCTCATCCAAATAGTTAATATAAATGATAAATAACAGTGGGCCCAGCACTGATCCCTGAGGCACACCGCTGGTCACAGGCTTCCAGTTTGAAAAACAACTCTCTCCAGTTTGAAAAACAACCATCCACCGTCTTCTGATATCAAGCCAATTTTGTATCCATTTGGCTACCTCACTCTGGATCTGAGATTTAACCTACAACCTACCATTGGTGCTTTGTCAAAGGCCTTGTTAAAGTCCATGATAGACAACATCAACCTCATTACCCTCATCTACCCTCTTGGTGACCCCTTCAGAAAATGCAATCAAATTTCAGACATGATTTTCCACTCATAAAACCACGCTGACTGTCCCTAATCAGTCCTCCCCTCTCTAAATGCCTGTAGATTCTGTCTCTCTGAATACCTTCCAACAACTTACCCACTATAGATGCGAGGCTCACTGGCCTCTAGTTCCCAGGCTTTTCCCTGCAGCCCTTTTTAAACAAAGGCACAACATTTACCCCTCTCCAATCTTCAGGCACCTCACCCGTGACTATCAATGATTCAAATATTTTGGCTAGGGAACCCACAATTTCCTCCCCAGCCTCCCACAATATCCTGGGATACACTTGGTCAGGTCCAGGGGATTTATCTACCTTGATGCACTTTAAGACTCCCAGCAGCTCTTTCTCTGTAATATGTACGTTATTAATACAAACCTGAGCAATTCCTCCAACAAATCGCGTTTTCACCACAATATTTTCCTCATCTGGTTTGTTGAATGCGGCTTTCTGAGCTGCTCTGACCAGGTTATCTGAGGCCCTTTTCACAGCATTTCCTGCAGTCTGCAAAACAAACAGGACAAAATATCGTCAGGGTGTCTGTCCCTGGGGGTCACTATTGTCAGGGTGTCTGTCCCCGGGGTCACTGCTGTCAGGGTGTGTCCCCGGGGTCACTGCTGTCAGGGTGTGTCCTCGGGGTCACTGCTGTCAGGGTGTCTGTCCCTGGGGGTCACTGCTGTCAGGGTGTCTGTCCCCAGCGTCACTGTCTTCAGGGTGTGTCCTCGGGGTCACTGCTGTCAGGGTGTCTGTCCCTGGGGGTCACTGCTGTCAGGGTGTCTGTCCCTGGGGAACACTGCTGTCAGGGTGTCTGTCCCTGGGGTCACTGCCGTCAGGGTGTCTGTCCCTGGGGGTCACTGCTATCAGGGTGTGTCCCCGGGGTCACTGCTGTCAGGGTGTCTGTCCCTGGGGGTCACTGCTGTCAGGGTGTCTGTCCCCGGGGTCACTGCTGTCAGGGTGTCTGTCCCCGGGGTCACTGCTGTCAGGGTCTGTCCCCAGGGTCACTGCTGTCAGGGTCTGTCCCCGGGGTCACTGCCGTCAGGGTGTCTGTCCCCAGGGTCACTGCTGTCAGGGTGTCTGTCCCCAGGGTCACTGTCTTCAGGGTGTGTCCTCGGGGTCACTGCTGTCAGGGTGTGTCCCCGGGGTCACTGCCGTCAGGGTGTCTGTCCCTGGGGTCACTGCCGTCAGGGTGTCTGTCCCTGGGGGTCACTGCTGTCAGGGTGTCTGTCCCTGGGGAACACTGCTGTCTGGGTGTCTGTCCCCGGGGTCACTGCCGTCAGGGTGTCTGTCCCTGGGGGTCACTGCTATCAGGGTGTGTCCCCGGGGTCACTGCTGTCAGGGTGTCTGTCCCTGGGGGTCACTGCTGTCAGGGTGTCTGTCCCTGGGGAACACTGCTGTCAGGGTGTCTGTCCCTGGGGGTCACTGCCGTCAGGGTGTCTGTCGCTGGGGGTCACTATTGTCAGGGAGTCTGTCCCTGGGGGGGTCACTGTCGTCAGGGTGTCCGTCCCTGGGGAGTCACTATTGTCAGGGTGTCTGTCCCTGGGGGGTCACTATTGTCAGGGTGTCTGTTCCTGGGGGGTCACTGTCATCAGGTTGTCCGTCCCTGGGGGGGTCACTATTGTCAGGGTGTCTGTCCCTGGGGGTCACTATTGTCAGGGTGTCTGTCCCCGGGGGTCACTATTGTCAGGGTGTCTGTCCCTGGGGGTCACTATTGTCAGGGTGTCTGTCCCTGGGGGTCACTGCTGTCAGGGTGTCTGTCCCTGGGGGTCACTGCCATGAGGGTGTCTGTCCCTGGGGGTCACTATTGTCAGGGTGTCTGTCCCTGGGGGTCACTATTGTCAGGGTGTCTGTCCCCGGGGGTCACTGCCGTCAGGGTGTCTGTCCCTGGGGATCACTGCCGTCAGGGTGTCTGTCCCTGGGGGTCACTGCTGTCAGGGTGTCTGTCCCTGGGGGTCACTATTGTCGGGGTGTCTGTCCCTGGGGGTCACTATTGTCAGGGTGTCTGTCCCTGGGGGTCACTATTGTCATGGTGTCTATCCCTGGGGGTCACTATTGTCAGGGTGTCTGTCCCTGGGGTCACTATTGTCATGGTGTCTGTCCCTGGGGGTCACTATTGTCAGGGTGTCTGTCCCTGGGGGTCAATGTTGTCAGGGTGTCTGTCCCTGGGGGTCACTGCCGTCATGTAGTCTGTCCCTGGGGGTCACTATTGTCAGGGTGTCTGTCCCTGGGGGTCAATGTTGTCAGGGTGTCTGTCCCTGGGGGTCACTGCCGTCAGGTAGTCTGTCCCTGGGGGTCACTATTGTCAGGATGTCTGTCCCTGGGGGTCACTATTGTCAGGGTGTCTGTCCCTGGGGGTCACTATTGTCAGGGTGTCTGTCCCCTGGGGGTCACTATTGTCAGGGTGTCTGTCCCTGGGGGTCACTATTGTCAGGGTGTCTGTCCCCTGGGGGTCACTATTGTCAGGGTGTCTGTCCCTGGGGGTCACTGCTGTCAGGGTGTCTGTCCCTTGGGGTCACTATTGTCAGGGTGTCCGTCCCTGGGGGGTCATTATTGTCAGGGTGTCCGTCCCTGGGGGGGTCATTATTGTCAGGGTGTCTGTCCCTGGGGGTCACTGTTGTCAGGGTGTCTGTCCCTGGGGGTCACTGCCGTCAGGGTGTCTGTCCCTGGGGGTCACTATTGTCAGGGTGTCTGTCCCTGGGGGTCACTGTTGTCAGGGTGTCTGTCCCTGGGGGTCACTGCCATCAGGTTGTCTGTCCCTGGGGGTCACTATTGTCAGGGTGTCTGTCCCTGGGGGTCACTATTGTCAGGTGTCTGTCCCTGGGGGTCACTGTTGTCAGGGTGTCTGTCCCTGGGGGTCACTGCCGTCAGGTTATCTGTCCCTGGGGGTCACTATTGTCAGGGTGTCTGTCCCTGGGGGTCACTATTGTCAGGGTGTCTGTCCCCTGGGGGTCACTATTGTCAGGGTGTCTATCCCCTGGGGGTCACTATTGTCAGGGCGTCTGTCCCTGGGGGTCACTATTGTTAGGGTGTCTGTCCCTGGGGGGTCACTATTGTCAGGGTGTCTGTCCCTGGGGGTCACTGCTGTCAGGGTGTCTGTCCCTGGGGGTCACTATTGTCAGGGTGTCCGTCCCTGGGGGGTCATTATTGTCAGGGTGTCTGTCCCTGGGGGTCACTATTGTCAGGGTGTCCGTCCCTGGGGGGTCATTATTGTCAGAGTGTCTGTCCCTGGGGGTCACTGGGTGACTTTGCCGGAATGTTCTGTACCTGAAGCCTCCGCATGGCCTCCGAGTCGGTGTCTGCCTTCACCTTACAGGCCACCAGGAGCTGAGCTGTGCTCGCTGCCACCTGCTTCGCCGAGGAGATGAGCTTCTCCTCACTGGCCTGACCCTGGACTGAGGCATTGGCTGCTTCACACAAGTTACTCGTTGCAGCTGCAACCATCCGGGCCTGGGGGGGGGGGGGGGGGGGGGGGGGAGAGGGAGGGGGGGGGAGAGGGAGGGGGGGGGGAGAGGGAGAGAGAGGGGGGGAGAGAGTGAGGGGGGGAGGGGGGAGAGAGAGGGGGGGTGAGGAGAAAGGGGGGGGTGGGGAGAGAGGGGGAGGGAGGGGGGGGGGGAGAGGGAGATTGGGGGGGAGAGAGAGGGGGAGAGAGAGACAGAGAGAGGGGAGAGAGACAGAGAGAGAGAGACAGTGTGAGCTCACATCGCAAGTGAAAGTCTTCCACCCAGGATCTGCCTGGATCTCACTATCACCCAGACAATCAATAAACTATCCAGCGTTTAGAATCTTCCTGCATTGTTCAGTTTAACAACACGCCCACATCATTGACCGCATTGTTTGGGCGGCACGGGAGCACAGTGGGGATGGGGCCTGGGTGCAGACTCGATGGGCTGAATGGCCTCTTTCTGTACTGTAGGGATTCTATGGTTCTATTGACCTTTCTTTAGATTTATCCCTTCTCCTTTTCAGATCGGGCCTCCCAAAACTGAGATAAATGGGCATCTAACACCCTTCAAATTATCGCTCTCTCTGGAGTTTACCAATGGAATTCGCAGTAAGCCCACACGGTACAGCCTCGGCTCAGCGGATAGCAATGATTCCCTCCAAATCCAAAGGTTCTCAGTTCAAATCCCACTCCAGAGACTTGAGCATGAATCCCAGACTGACACTCCCCTTGCAATAATGAAGGGGTGCTGCACTGTTGGAGGTGCTGTTTTATAAAGGTCTGGTACACAACTCCCCCCACCTTTCCCCTCCCTGCAGAGCTGGATGTAAGAGATCCCACGGCACTATTACTTTGGGGAAGAGGCAGGGCAGTCCTGATCAATATTTATCCCTCAACCAACATCACAAAAGGAGATGGTCGTTTGACAATGTCCTTTTGTGGGAGATGCTCCCACAAAGGACATTGCCGTTTGTGGGAGCTTGCTGTGCACAAATTGGCTGAATATTTCCTGCGTTGCAAACAGTTACTACATTGAAAAGTACTTCATTGACTGGGAGATGGAATGGAACATCCTGGGCCTAGTTTGCTTTCTAACTCGTCACAATAACACGAGAAATGAGGGAAGACCAGATGTCAGCCTGCCCCACCATTCAGTATGGTCATGGCTTTAGTTCCTGTGTATTCCCCATATCCCTCAATTCCCTGAGACACCAACAATCTATCCCAGCCTTAAATACAGTCAGCAACAGAGCATCCGTTATCCATCTGGGGTTGAGAATTGTAAAGATTCACAACCATTCAAAGAAAATAATTTCTCCTCATCTCGCTCCTAAATAATCCGCCCCTTCTCCTGAGACCATGCCCCCGTGTTTTAGATTCCCTGACACTGCAGAGTAACACTGAGACTCAGAGCTTACTCTGCAGAATAACACACAGATACAGAGCTTACTCTGCAGAGTAACACTGAGACATCAAACTTACTCTGCAGACTAACACTGAGACTCAGAGCTTACTCTGCAGAGTAACAATGAGACATCAAGCTTACACTGGTGCTAACCTGGTGTTGTCAGAATTTTTACTGTACTAACACTGAGACACAGAGCTTACTCTGCAGAGTAACACTGAGACACAGAGCTTATTCTGCAGAGTAACACTGAGACATCAAGCTTACTCTGCAGACTAACACTGAGACACAGAGCTTATTCTGCAGAGTAACACACAGATACAGAGTTTACTCTGCAGAATAACACACTGAGACATCAAGCTTACTCTGCAGACTAACACTAGGACAGAGCTTACTCTGCAGAGTAACACACAGATACAGAGCTTACTCTGCAGAGTAATACTGAGACACAGAGTTTACTCTGCAGAGTAACACTGAGACACAGCTTATTCTGCAGATTAACACACAGACAGAGCTTACTCTGCAGAGTAATACTGAGACACAGAGTTTACTCTGCAGATTAACACACAGATACAGAGCTTACTCTGCAGAGTAACACTGAGACACAAAGCTTACTCTGCAGAGTAACACTGAGACACAGAACCATGAAGCTTTATAGAACCATATAACCCCTATGATGCAGAAAGAGGCTGGTAAAGTGGCAGTTACTGTAACAATCTCAAACAACAACGATGAGACTGTACAGGAATGAGACAGAGAATCTGGTGCGGCAACAATAATCTCTCCCTCAATGTCAACAAAACGAAGGAGATTGCCATTGACTTCAGGAAGTGTAAAGGAGAACATGCCCCTGTCTAAATCAACGGGGACAAAACAGAAAGGGTCAACAGCTTTAAGTTTTTAAGTGTCCAGATCACCAATAAACCTGTCCTGGTCCCCCCCATGCTGACACTATAGTTAAGAAAGCCCACCAACACCTCGACTTTCTCAGAAGACTAAGGAAATTTGGCCTGTCAGTCAAGACTCTCATCACCTTTCCAGGTGCACCATAGAAAGCATTCTTTCTGGTTGTATCACAGCTTGGTCTGGGCTCCTGCTCTGCCCAAGACCACAAGGAACTATAAAAGGTTGTGAATGTGGCCCAATCCATCACACAAACCAGCCTCCCATCCATTGACTCTCTACACTTCTAGGCAAAGCAGCAGCATAATTAAAGACCCCACGCACCCCGGACATTCTCTCTTCCACCTTCTTCTGTCGGGAAAAAGATACAAAAGTCTGAGGTCATGTACCAACCGACTCAAGAACATCTTCTTCCCTGTTGCTATCAGATATTTGAATGGACCTACCTTGTATTAAGTTGATCTTTCTCTACACCCTCGCTATGTTTGCAACACTACATTTTGTACTCTTTCCTTTCCTTCTCTATTTTCGATACACTCTGCATAATGTGCAAGTAACAATACTTTTCAGGGTGTACTAATACACGTGACAATAATAAATCAAATCAAATCAAAATCAATTATCTAATTGGCTGCAGCTTAACGTGAATGACACAGAGGCTCTTAATGCCCAATCCGTAACCCTTAAACCAAACACCTACTGCAGATATAAGACCTTGAGACCACTGTCCATCATCCACTGCATTCGCAAGGATAGCCCCAACCTGTTGATGGAGAAAAACACCCATTAGATTTGTGGCAGAGACAATAAGAAGTCATTGAAATGTAGCTCAGGTGCCTTTTGGTCAATAACAGCTCTCCGGCTCACCTTTCCTTGAGCGACAAGTTCTCGCTGGGCGGCAGAGGCAGACTTTACCAACGCACTGGTAGCAGCCGCAATCGACTTAGCAGCTTCCAGAATCTGTTCTTCAAAGTCAAGGGTCTCGTCTGCTTGCTACAGGGAAAGTAAAGACATTGTTAAAGGGTATAACACAGCCCAGACACAACATCCCAGACGCAATGTTCTAGACACAACATCCCAGGCGCAACGTTCTAGACACAACACCCCAGGCGCAATGTTCTAGACACAACACCCCAGGCGCAACGTTCTAGACACAACATCCCAGGCGCAACGTTCTAGACACAACATCCCAGGCGCAACGTTCTAGACACAACACCCCAGGTGCAATGTTCTAGACACAACACCCCAGGCGCAACGTTCCAGACACAACGCCCCAGGCGCAACGTTCTAGACACAACACCCCAGGCGCAACGTTCTAGACACAACACCCCAGGCGCAACGTTCTAGACACAACATCCCAGGCGCAACATTCTAGACACAACACCCCAGGCGCAACGTTCTAGACACAACATCCTAGGCGCAACGTTCTAGACACAACGCCCCAGGCGCAACGTTCTAGGCACAACATCCCAGGCATAACGTTCTAGACACAACACCCCAGGCGCAACGTTCCAGACACAACGTTCTAGACACAACACCCCAGGCGCAACGTTCCAGACACAACGCCCCAGGCGCAACGTTCTAGACACAACGCCCCAGGCGCAACGTTCTAGACACAACGCCCCAGATGCAACGTTCTAGACACAACACCCCAGACGCAGCGTTCTAGACACAACACCCCAGGCGCAACGTTCTAGACACAACGCCCCAGGCTCAACGTTCTAAACACAACGCCCCAGGTGCAACATTCTAGACACAACACCCAGGCGCAACATTCTCGACACAACGCCCCAGGCGCAACGCTCTAGACACAACACCCCAGGCTCACCGTTCTAGACACAACGCCCCAGGCGCAACGTTCTAGACACAATGCCCCAGGTGCAACGTTCTAGACACAACACCCCAGGCGCAACATTCTAGACACAACGCCCCAGGTGCAATGTTCCAGACACAACACCCCAGGCACAACGTTCCAGACGCAACACGCCAGGCACAACGTACCAGACACAACACCCCAGGCACAATATTTTAGACGCAATGCCCCAGGCGCAATGTTCTAGACACAACACCCCAGGCGCAACGTTCTAGGCACAACGCCCCAGGCGCAACGTTCTAGACACAACGCCCCAGGTGCAACGTTCTAGACACAACGCCTCAGGTGCAATATTCCAGACGCAATGCCCCAGGCGCAACGTTCCAGGCACAACACCCCAGGCACAATGTTCTAGACGCAATGCCCCAGGTGCAACGTTCCAGACACAACATCCCAGGCACAACGTTCCAGACACAACACCCCAGGCACAATGTTCTAGATGCAATGCCCCAGGTGCAACGTTCCAGACACAACACCCCAGGCACAACGTTCCAGACACAACACCCCAGGCACAATGTTCTAGACGCAATGCCCCAGGTGCAACGTTCCAGACACAACACCCCTGGCACAATGTTCTAGACGCAATGCCCCAGGTGCAACGTTCCAGACACAACACCCCAGGGACAATGTTCTAGATGCAATGCCCCAGGTGCAACGTTCCAGACACAACACCCCTGGCACAATGTTCTAGACGCAATGCCCCAGGCGCAACGTTCTAGACACAATGCCCCAGGTGCAACGTTCCAGACACAACACCCCAGGCACAATGTTCTAGACGCAATGCCCCAGGCGCAACGTTCTAGACACAATGCCCCAGGCGCAACGTTCTAGACACAACGCCCCAGGTGCAATGTTCTAGACACAACGCCCCAGGAGCAATGTTCTAGACACAACGCCCCAGGCGCAACGTTCTAGACACAACGCCCCAGGCGCAATGTTCTAGACACAACGCCCCAGGCGCAACGTTCTAGACACAACGCCCCAGGCGCAACGTTCCAGACACAACAGGCAAGATTCTCCGGCCTCCCAGCCCCGTGCTTCCTGCCGGTCAGAGTTGGCGCGTTGTTTGCTAACGGATGGTTTCCTCTGTCCCGCCATTATCGATGGGAATCCCAAATGACGTCACCCCACGCTGGCAGGGAACCCACGGGCGGGGCGGGACGGGGTGGGGGTGCGCTCCCCATGGGACTGGAGAATCCCACCGCCGTGAACAGACGGAGAATTCCAGACAATGTCCCAGACGCAACATCCCGGGCACGGAGCCCCATGCAAAGCACCCGTTGCACCTCACAAAGCTTATTGCACTGAACTAAAAATCTATCTTACAACCAGAAAAAAAACCGCCAGTCCATGATAGTTATTTTGCCACTTAATTCCCGTGTAAAGTATTGCAAAATTAAATGGAGCCCTGGTGGTATAACATACAAAGTGGGTTTGCAGGAATCAGTGACCAATTACATTGGGTTTTCTTCTGTTCCAGAACCAATTCTTTTAATCCGTTATTATTTTGCCTCCTATCGTAACAGCTCTTTAGCCCTGTGATAACATTTTGTACCCAGGAGACAGGGCAGGACACTATAGCAATATGTTTGATATATAGTTGACTTGAGTAACAACCTAATATATCAAACATATCACACAGCGTTCTGCAGGAAACATCCAGCTTGGATTCACTTCAAAAAGACAATAGTTCTTGGCCAATCCCCCAGACCAGCCAAAAAGAGGAGATCAATGGTTGAGAGACTAGCTGAGACTAGATGGTCTGGAGGTTCCTACTATGCTACGCAGGTTTAGATGGATCAGGTTGAGAAAGCAGCACTGGGACTGCTCCCCGAGCCACTCACCCTCGGTTTGGCTCTGGGTTTCAGCTGCTCCAGTTTCTTGGCCGCAGCCTCAATGGACGCTGCAGCTCCCAGCAGCTCTGCCTCCGCGATGACCGTCGGATCTTCGGGATCCACCCACTCTGTGCCTGAGGAAGTCAAAGTATTCCCTGTGAGCCTCCTGGGTGAATTCTCCAGCTCCATAATTAAACTGACTAACGAGAGGGGGAGGTGGGGGAAGCGATGGGACATTGACTGAGGACAGGGATGAGTTTCCACATCAGCTTGGGGAATGCAAAAGAGTTATTCAAGCTTAGGCTGCAGCACTGAGGAACATGCAATGGGTGGCAGGAATATAAGCAGCGGCAAAGAACTTGATGGGAATGGGAGCTCTGAGGTTTGGGCTTTATAAATAGAGATAAATCAAAGCAAGGAAATACGTACAACCTTCACTAATCATTCATTAGGCTTCAGTTGTAATACCATGACTGCTAATTGCTGGAGGGGTAGCAGACACATGGGAACGCCCTCCTTCAATCCACACACCATCTTGGCTTGGAAATATATCACCATTCCTTCACTGTTGCTGGGTCTAAATCCTGGAACTTCCTCCCTAACAGCACTGTGGGTGTACCTACACCATGGTGGTTCAAGAAAGCAGCTTCTTAAAGGACAATTAAGAGTGGGCGATAAATGCTGGACTAGCCAGCCACAAATGGATTCTAAAGAAATAGAACATAGAACATAGAACATTACAGCGCAGAACAGGCCCTTCGGCCCACGATGTTGCGCCGACCAGTTACAAAACAATGACCCACTAGCCTAAACCAATCCCTTTTCATCCATAAACCTATCCACAGATCTTTTAAACGCCCCCAAACTAGGTGCATTTACAACTGCAGCTGGCAGGGCATTCCAGTCCCTCACCACCCTCTGGGTAAAGAACCTACCCCTGACATCTGTCCTATAACTACCCCCCCTTAATTTAAAATCGTGCCCCCTCGTGTTAGCTTTCTCCATCCTAGGAAAAAGGCTATCACTATCTACCCTGTCTAAACCTCTAATCATCTTATATGTTTCAATGAGATCCCCTCTTAGCCGCCTTCTTTCCAGCGAAAACAACCCCAAATCTCTCAATCTCTCCTCATAGGATCTCCCCTCCATACCAGGCAACATCCTGGTAAACCTCCTCTGCACCCTCTCCAAAGCCTCTACATCCTTCTTGTAATGTGGGGACCAGAACTGCACACAAAACTCCAAGTGCGGCCGCACCAGAGATGTGTACAGTTGCATCATGACGCTGCGACTCCTAAATTCAATCCCCCTACCAATAAACGCCAAAACTCCGTATGCCTTCTTAACAACTTTATCTACTTGATTCCCAACTTTCAGGGATCTATGTACACATACACCTAGATCCCTCTGCTCATCCACACTATTCAAAGTCCTCCCGTTAGCCCTATACTCAACACATCTGTTATTCCTACCGAAATGAATTACCTCACACTTCTCCACATTAAACTCCATTCGCCACCTCTCAGCCCAGCTCTGCAACCTTTCTAAGTCATCCTGCAAACTATGACACCCTTCCTCACAATCTACCACACTTCCGACTTTGGTGTCATCAGCAAACTTACTAATCCAATAGTGCTCAATTCTGGGCAACACACCTCAGAATGTCAAGTTTTACTAGAATGGTGGTGACCTTTCATCAGAGTAACCCAAAACATTAACTGTTTCTCTCCACAGACGCTGCCCAACCTCCTGATTTTGTAGTTTTTATTTCCGATTTCAAACATTAGCAGAATTTTACTTTTGTTTGATTGGAATGGTATCCGAGATAGGGAACTTAATCACAGAATTGCTCTGGAACCCACTGCCTAAAAGGAAGGCAACAGTTTCCAAATTACCTCTATCCAAAGGTGCTGCACCAAAGACTGTTACATAAGATAAAGGTGCACGGTGTTACGGGTAATGTATTAGCATGGATGGAGGATTGGTTAACTAACAGAAAGCAAAGAATGAGGATTGGTTTTTTTTTAAGTTGGCGATCAGTGACTAGTGGTGTGCCTCAGGGGTCAGTGTTGGGATTGCAATTGTTTATGATTTATATAGATGATTTGGAGTTGGGGACCAAGTGTGGTGTGTCAAAATTCCCAGATGACATTAAGATGGGTGGCAGAGCAAAGTTTGCAAAGGGATATGGATAATCTAAGTGAGTGGGCGAGGATCTGGCAGATGGAGTACAATGTTGGTAAATGTGAGGTCATCCATTTTGGTAGGAATAACAGCAAAATGGACTATTATTTAAATGGTAATTATAGAATCATAGAACCTTACAGTGCAGAAAGAGGCCATTTGGCCCATTGAGTCTGCCCCGAACACAATCCCACCCAGGCCCTACCCCCATTTCCCTACATATTATACCCACTAATCCCTCTAACCTACACATCCCTGGACACTAAGGGGCAATTTCTTAGCACGGCCAATCAACCTAACCCGCACATCTTTGGACCTAAATTGCAGCATGCTACTGTGCAGAGGGACCTGGGTGTCCTTGTGCAGGAATCTCAAGGAGTTGGTTTGCAGGTGCAGCAGGTAATTAAGGAGGCAAATGGAATTTTGTCCTTCATTGCCAGAGGGATGGAGTTTAAAAACAGTGAGGTTATGTTGCAGCTGTATAAGGTGCTGGTGAGGCCACACCTGGAGTTACTGTGTACAGTTTTGGTCTCCTTACTTGAGAAAGGATATACTGACACTGGAGGGGGTGCAGAGGAGATTCACTAGGGTGATTCCGGAGTGGAGAGGGTCGGCTTATAAAGAGAGACTGAGTAGACTGGGGTTCATTGGAATTCAGAAGAATGAGGAGAGATCTTATAGAAACATATAAGGGAATAGATAAGATAGAAGCAAGGAAGTTGTTTCCACTGGCAGGTGAAACTAGAACTAGGGGGCATAGCCTCAAAATAAGGGGGGGCAGATTTAGGACTGAGTTGAGGAGGAACTTCTTCACACAAAGGGTTGTGAATCTGTGGAATTCCCTGCCCAGTTGAGGCTCCCTCATTGAACATTTTTAAGGCAAGGATAGATACATTTTTGAACAGTAAAGGAATTACGGTGAGCAGGCGGGTAAGTGGAGCTGAGTCCATGAAAAGATCAGCCATGATCTTATTGAATGGGGGAGCAGGCTCGAGGGGTCAGATAGCCCACTCCTGCTCCCAGTTCTTATGTTAAGAATCAGTTGGCCTTGGTGGGGTTGGGGTTCCAGACAGATTCAGATTTAAAGATTTAAGTGATGAGGGCAGGGTTGAATTCTCTTGGTTTGTATTGGGTGTAGAAGATTAAACGATAATCTAATCAAGATGGTTAAAATGAGGAATTTGATGTGGGTGACAGGGAGAAAATCTTTCTCTGGGGGAATGAGGAATGTTTTGGCAGAGAGGAAACAAAGCCAGTAGGACTAGGGGGCACAGCCTCAAGATAAAGGGGGGGGGGGCGGTTTAGAACGGAGTTGAGGAGGAACTTCTTCACTCAAAGGGTGGTGAATCTCTGGAATTCTCTGCCCGTTGAAGTGGTGGAGGCTGCCTCGCTAAATATTTTTAAGAAACGGGTTGATGGGTTTTTGATAAGAGAGGGGATTAAGGGTTATGGGGAGAGGGTGGGAAAGTGGAACTGAGACACGACAGATCAGCCATGATCTTATTGAATGGCGGGGCAGGCTCGAAGGGCCAGATGGCCTACTCCTGCTCCTATTTCTTAAGTTCTTATGTTCAAAGCAGAGAGGATAGGACTGAGAGGCCAGTCCTCTGGCCCTTTGCGCCTCGGTCCTAATCGCATCACGGTGGGGAATCCAGCGACACGGCCAAATGCGATTCGCGATGGACAGAAGGCCGTTTGGGATTGTCCACCTGCCCCTATCCGCGTGGCAACGTAATCTGTTTCAGGTCCAGTGAGAACTAGATTAGCATCCTGAAGTCTCCATTTCCACGTGCAGTTCCAGGTTTTAGCCTGAATCACCGGCTCCCAGTATCCACTGACCCACCAGCGCGACAGGAAGCCAGCGGGAATCACTACTGGTCTCCACAAACAAGAGACCGGGCGTGATGGCCATACTGGGGGCTCAGAGCCCTGGCTGGGCAGTGTCCTGGCATTAATGACACTGGCAAACTTTGGTGGGGAGGTGGGGTGGGTGGGTGTGAGAATGGGGGAAGGGGGTGGCACACCTTCTTGCCTGCATGGTGGGTAGTGGTGGTCTGGACATTTTGTGATGGAGTGGGTGCCCCTCCAGGGTCAAGGGTTGGGGTGCTCCCCAGGTCTGCGGGGTTTGTCATGTCCGTGGGTGGGGGTTGGATGGGGGAACATTGGGGCACCTTGAGGGGCTGGTATCTTTCAAACCCACATGTCTCTTTCCGAGGGGAGTATCTCCCCCAGACTCCAAAAAAAATGACTCAAGTTTGGGAGAATTGTGATGTGGATCCACTGGAATATTCTCTCCCTGCCGGAGATGGCACTTGGGTCATTTTTCGGGAGAATTCGGGTCCTGAATCTATCAGAACAGAGGATATAGACCCAAGATTAAACAGATATTTAGGACAGAGAGCTAATGAGCAGGGAAGAGATTGGGGATGAATGGATCATATCCAGGTTGGCAAACCAGGAACCGTGCTGGGGACTCAACTCATTACCGTCAACTTACAACTGGGATGAAGGGACTGACTGTATTGCAGCCAAATCTGCTGACAATCAAAATATAGCTAAATCAAAATAAATCAAAAAAGTGAGCTGTGAGGAGGAAAGAATCTGCAAAGGGATACAGATAGGTTAAGTGAGTGGGTAAATAGTTGGCAGATAGATTATAACATGGGTAAATATGAAGCTGCTTATGTTGGGCGGCACGGTAGCACAGTGGGTTAGCACTGCCGCTCCACGGCTCCAGGGTCCTGGGTTCGATTCCCGGCTCGGGTCACTGTCTGTGTGGAGTTTGCACATTCTCCTCGTGTCTGTGTGGGTTTCCTCCAAAGATGTGCGGGTTAGGTTAATTGGCCATGCTGAGAAATTGCCCCTTAGAGTTGCGATGTGTAGATTAGAGGGATTAGTGGGTAAAATATGTAGAGATATGAGGGAGAGATTGTGGTTGGTACGGACTCGATGGGCCAAATGGCCTCCTTCTGCACTGTAGGGTTTCTGTGATTGATTCTATGAAGAACAGAAACTGAGAGTATTATTTAAATGGAGAGACTGCAGAACACTGCAGTATAGGAGGATCTGTGTGTGACCTTGTACACGATTTATAAAGAGTTAGCACGCACCAAGTGATTAAGGTAAGTGGAACACTGGCCTTTGTTGTAAGGGGCTTTTAAAAGATTCAAGAACAAGAGGGCACACATTTAAAGTGATTTGCAAGAGAAGCAAATGTGAGGAGAAAGAAAAGAGTGGTCGGGGTCCGGAATGCGCTGCCTGGAAGTGTGGGGGAGGCAAGTTCAAGAGGGCATTGGATAATTATTTGAGTCGAAACAATGAACAGCGGAAGGGCATTTAGTCATGATGCTCGTTTGGAGAGCCAGTGCAGACATGATGGGCTGAATGGTCTCCTTTTACCCGTAACAATTCTGTGATAGAAGTAGGTAAGTCTTGGTGTAGGGAATTGGTAAGACTGTGTCGCTCCAAACAAGCATCATATTGGCCTTGGAGGGAGTGCAGAGGAGGTTCACTAGGCTGATACCGGAGATGAGGGGGTTGGACTCTGAAGAGAGACTAAATAGACTGGGTCTGTACTCGTTGGAGTTTAGAAGGATGAGGGGGGATCTTATAGAGACGTATAAGATAATGAAGGGGATGGATAGGGTAGAGGTGGAGAGATTCTTCCTGCTTAGAAAGGACAGCAGGACTAGGGGGCACTGCCTCAAGATAAAGGGGGGACAGTTTAGAACGGAGTTGAGGAGGAACTTCTTCACTCAAAGGGTGGTGAATCTCTGGAAATCTCTGCCCGTTGAAGTGGTGGAGGCTGCCTCGCTAAATATATTGAAGTCACGGGTAGATAGGTTTCTGATAGACAAGGGAATTAAGGGGAGAAAGCGGGAAAGTGGAACTGAGCCACGACAGATCAGCCATGATCTTATTGAATGGCGGGGCAGGCTCGAGGGGCTAGATGGCCGACTCCTGCTCCTATTTCTTATGTTCTTATGTCTGGGGTATGGTGTACGGTTTTGGTCTCCTTACTTAAGGAAGGAAATGTTAACATTGGGAGCTGTTCAGGGAAGATTTACTGGGCTGATACCTGGGATGACGGGATTGTTTTATGAGGAAAGATTGACCCTAGGATTCTTTGGGAGGTAAGAGGTGATTGCGAAGCCTCTGGCTCTGATCTTCAGGTCATTGTTAGTCTCTGGTATAGTACCAGAAGATTGGAGGACAGCAAATGTTGTCCCATTGTTTAAGAAGGGGAGAAGAGACTTCCCTGGGAATTATAGACCGGTGAGTCTTACTTCTGTGGTGGGTAAGGTTTTGGAAAGGATTATTAGAGACAGGATTTATAGTTATTTGGAGAGTAATGAATTGATTAGAGACAGTCAGCATGGTTTTGTAGTGGGTAGGTCGTGCCTTACTAACCTTATCGAGTTCTTTGAGAAAGTGACCAAAGAGGTGGATAGGGGTAAGGCAGTTGATGTGGTGTATATGGATTTTAGCAAGGCGTTTGATAAGGTTCACCATGGTAGGCTTCTGCAGAAAATGCAGATGTATGGGATTGGGGGTGATATAGGTAATTGGATCAGGAATTGGCTAGCAGATAGGAGACAGAGGGTGGTGGTTGATGGTAAATATTCGTCATGGAGTTCGGTTACGAGTGGTGTGCCTCAGGGATCTGTTTTGGGGCCACTGCTGTTTGTAATTTTTATTAATGATCTGGATGAGGGTATAATTGGGTGGATTAGTAAGTTTGCTGATGACACCAAAGTCGGAGGTGTGGTAGATTGTGAGGAAGGGTGTCATAGTTTGCAGGGTGACTTAGAAAGGTTGCAGAGCTGGGCTGCGAGGTGGCGGATGGAGTTTAATGTGGAGAAGTGTGAGGTAATTCATTTCGGTAGGAATAACAGATGTGTTGAGTATAGGGCTAACAGGAGGACTTTGAATAGTGTGGAGGAGCAGAGGGATCTAGGTGTATGTGTACATAGATCCTTGAAAGTTGGGAATCAAGTAGATAAGGTTGTTAAGAAGGCATACGGTGTCTTGGCGTTTATTGGTAATGGGATTGAATTTAGGAGTCGCAGCGTCATGATGCAACTGTACACACTCTGGTACGGCCGCACTTGGAGTTTTGTGTGCAGTTCTGGTCCCCACATTACAGGAAGGATGTAGAGGCTTTGGAGAGGGTGCAGAAGAGGTTTACCAGGATGTTGCCTGGTATGGAGGGGAGATCCTATGAGGAGAGACTGAGAGATTTGGGGTTGTTTTCGCTGGAAAGAAGGCGGCTAAGAGGGGACTTTATTGAAACATATAAGATGATTAGAGGTTTAGACAGGGTAGATAGTGATAGCCTTTTTCCTAGGATGGAGAAAGCTAGCACGAGGGGGCACGACTTTAAATTAAGGGGGGGTAGTTATAGGACTGATGTCAGGGGTAGGTTCTTTACCCAGAGGGTGGTGAGGGACTGGAATGCCCTGCCAGCTGCAGTTGTAAATGCGCCTAGTTTGGGGGCGTTTAAGAGATCTGTGGATAGGTTTATGGACAAAAAGGGATTGGTTTAGGCTAGTGGGTCATTGTTTTTGTAATTGGTCGGCGCAACATCGTGGGCCGAAGGGCCTGTTCTGCGCTGTAATGTTCTATGTTCTATGTTCTGTACCAACTGGAGTTGAGAAAAGTTAACAGATAAGATCCTGAGGGGGTGTGACAGGGTAGATGTTGAGAGGATAATTCCCCTTGTGGGGGAATCTAGAACGAGGGAACACAATTTCAAAATGAGGGGCCTCCCACCTGAGGCAGAGATGAGGGGGAATGTATTTTTCAGTGGGTCGTTAGTCTACGCGATTCTCTCCCTTAGACGGGCTTCGGTCAGTGAATATATTCAGGATGGCAAATTTTTGATTGACAAGAGTTATGGGGGGGTGGGGGTAGGGCAGTGGGGAAGGGGGCAGACAGACAAGTGGGGTCAATCAGATCGGCTTTGGTCTCAGCAGGTGATGGAGCAGGCCTAAGGGGCCAAAATGGCCAGCGTTTTTATGTCCGCAGGAACTACAGAGGGTTGTGGGACCGTGGATCCGAGCAGAGATTATCTCAGCAGGTTAGATGGTTGGCTGAATGAAACGGGAGGTTTAATGAATATGGGAATAGAGCTGGCAGGTGGGATTGGGACTGCCGCTCCATTGGAGGGGTAAACACCTCCATGACTGGTTGGAATTGTTGCAATCTTTGGGCCTTGCTAAACAAGGAGAAAAATGATGCAAGTGAGATCTCCTCAGTGAGATCTCCTCAGAGTGATTCACTTGGAGTACTGTGTGCAGTTCTGGTCCCCACATTACAGGAAGGATGTGGAGGCTTTGGAGAGGGTGCAGAGGAGGTTTACCAGGATGTTGCCTGGTATGGAGGGGAGGTCCTATGAGGAGAGGCTGAGGGATTTGGGGTTGTTTTCGCTGGAAAGAAGGCGGCTAAGAGGGGACCTCATTGAAACATATAAGATGATTAGAGGTTTAGACAGGGTAGATAGTGATAGCCTTTTTCCTAGGATGGAGAAAGCTAGCACGAGGGGGCACGACTATAAATTAAGGGGGGGTAGTTATAGGACTGATGTCAGGGGTAGGTTCTTTACCCAGAGGGTGGTGAGGGATTGGAATGCCCTGCCTGCTGCAGTTGTAAATGCGCCTAGTTTGGGGGCGTTTAAGAGATCCGTGGATAGGTTTATGGACGAAAAGGGATTGGTTTAGGTTAGTGGGTCATTGTTTTGTAACTGGTCGGCGCAACATCGTGGGCTGAAGGGCCTGTTCTGCGCTGTAATGTTCTATGTTCTATATTACGAAGAAAATACAGCCATTCAGCCCAACTGCTCCATACTAGTGTTTATCATAGAGTCATAGAACCCTTCAGTGCAGAAAGAGGCCCTTCGGCCCATCGAGTCTGCACCGACCACAATCCCACCCAGGCCCTACCCCCATATCCCTATATATTTTACCCACTAATCCCAGCACACTAAGGGGCAATTTTAGCACGGCCAATCAACCTAACCTGCAGATGTTTGACTGTGGGAGGAAACCGGAGTACCCGGAGGAAACCCACGCAGACATGAGGAGAATGTGCAAACTCCACACTGACAGTGACCCGAGCCGGGAATTGAACCCAGGTCCCTGGCGCTGTGGGGCAGTAGTGCTAACCCACTGTGCTACCGTGCCGCCCATGGTACCGTTTATGTTCCATACAAAGGCCTCCTCCCACCCCCTTCCACCAGCTCACCCTATCAGCAATCCTTTCTCCCTTGGGGTCATATAGCTTCCCTCTAAACATAGCAGCTCTGTTCTCATCAACCACTAACTATTGGCACAGTAACAAGTCTCACAACGCCAGGTTAAAATCCAACTAGTTTATTTAGAATCACGAGCTTTTAGAGCACTGCTTCTTCATTCTGGATTTACAAAAGGGAAATCATTTTTGATAAATCTATTGGAATTTTGAGGATGTAACTAATAGAATTGATCGAAGAGAACTAGTGGTTATCGTTTATTTAGACTCTCAGAAGGCTTGTGGTAAGGTCTCACATTACAGGCTACTATGTAAAGTTAAAGTACATGCGATTGGATAGAAAGCTGGTTAGCAGATAGGAAGCAAAGAGTTGGCATAAATGGGTCATTTTCTGATTGGTAGGCAATGACTAGTAAGGTTCTACAGGGATCTGTGCTAGGACCCCAACTGATATATTAATGATTTGGAAACGGGAACTAAATGTATTATCTCCAAGTTTGCAGATGATATAAAGTTGGGTGGGAGGGTGAGCTGTGGGGAGGATACAGAGATACTTCAGCAGGATTTGGACAGGCTGAGTGTTTGGGTATCTACGTGGCAGATGCAACATAATGTGGGTAAATGTGAGGCTATCCACTTTGATAGCAATAATAGGAAGACAGATTATTACTGGAATGGGCGTAAATTGAGAGAGGCGGATACTCAGTGAGACCTTGGAGTCCTCGTGTATCAGTCGCTGAGAGTAAGCAGGCAGTGAAGAAGGCAATGGTATGTTGGCCTTCATAGCGAGAGGATTTGGACACAGGGTTAAGGATGTTTCACTGCAATTGCACAGGGCGTTGGTGAGGCCACACCTGGAGCAGAGTGTGCAGTTTTGGTCTCCTTATCTGAGGAAGGATGTCCTTGTTATAAAGTACAGCGAAGGTTTACCAGGCTGATTCCTGGGATGGTAGGTCTGTCTTCTGAGGAGAGACTAAATCGGTTAGGATTATAATCACTGGAGTTGCGAACAGTGAGAGAAGATCTCATAGAAACTTCTAGAGTTCTAACAGGGTTAGACAGGGTAGATTCAGGAAGAATGATCCCAAAGGTGGTGTGGGGTCAGGGGGGTCCAGAACTAGGGGTCATAATTTAAGGATTTGAGGTAAGGAGAAATTTCTTTACCCAGAGAGTGGTGAATGTGTGGAATTCACTCCCACAGGAAGTAATTGAGGCCAAAATGTTTTGTGACTTTGAGAACTAGATATCGCTCTTGGGATGAAAGGGATCAAGGGATATGGGGGGGAAAGAAGGAGGGGGAACAGGAGATCAAAATGAATGGCAGAGCAGGCTCGAAGGGCCAAATGGCCTACTCCTCTTTCTAGTTTCGATAAATAGTGATAAGAACATAGAACACTACAGCACAAACAGGCCCTTCGGCCCACAAGTTGCACCGATCATATCCATACCTACCAGGCCTATCTATAACCGTCAATCCCATTAAATCCCACGTACTCATCCAGAAGTCTTTTAAAAGACCCCAGCGAGTTCGCCTCCACCACCGATGACG
Organism: Prionace glauca; assembly: GCA_037974335.1. Taxonomy (NCBI): domain Eukaryota; kingdom Metazoa; phylum Chordata; class Chondrichthyes; order Carcharhiniformes; family Carcharhinidae; genus Prionace; species Prionace glauca. The sequence goes on along the minus strand of CM075753.1, from coordinate 20,544,732 downwards.
GCAGCCGATTCCATTCACCCACCACCCTCTGAGTGAAAAACTTACCCCTAACATCACCTCTGTACTTCCCTCCCCGCACCTTAAACCTGTGTCCTCTCGTAGCGACCATTTCAACCCGGGGAAATAGCCTCTGAGAGTCCACCCTATCTATTCCTCTCAACATTTTATAAACTTCTATCAGGTCGCCTCTCAACCTTCGTCTCTCCAGGGAGAAGAGTCCCAGCTCCCTCAACCTATCTTCATAAGGCATGCCTCCCAGTCCAGGCAACATCCTTGTAAATCTCCTCTGCACCCTTTCAATAGCTTCTACATCTTTCCTATAGTGAGGCGACCAGAACTGCGCACAGTACTCCAAGTGGGGTCTGACAAGGGTTTTATAAAGTTGCAGCATTACCTCCTGACTCCTAAACTCAATCCCTCGATTAATGAAGGCCAGTACACCATACGCCTTCTTGACCACATCCTCCACCTGCGAGATGGTGTTATGTTAGAAGTTAAGTGTGGTTTCTTTGCACGTTTAAAGATTTTTGAATGCTTAAGAGTTAAACTGTTTCATGTTCGAGTTATACATAAACTGTGTTAACGACTAAAGGTCATTTCGATAAAAAGATCCCTCATTTGTCAGTGAAACTGTCCGTGAGGCGAAGCATCTCTTCCTCACAGTGATGTTTAATGGGATTGGGGGTTATAGATAGGTCTATAGATTGGTGGGGTTGATGCGATCGGTGCAACTCGAGGGCCGAAGGGCCTGTTTGTGCTGTAATGTTCTATGTTCTATGTTCTATATGTCAAAATGGAGAAAGTGTTGGGGTCTGGTCTGGCTTCATGATATAAACTGGGGGTTTCTGACCTGGAATCCTAACCCTTAAATTGTCAATGCTATTGCTGTAATCCACCAGCAATCAATAGATATCTTACAAAGCAACTTCACAAACCTTGTCTCAAATAGTGAGGCAGCTCAGGGTGGTAAGAAAGATAGAATTTGTCCCTGATGTGATACGTAGAGTTAAAAAAAATCATCACATTGTTAAATTGTGAAGTTGAAATGGGAAAGGAAGGGTCGTAAAAAGATCACGCAGAATCTGGATCCTGGCAGAACAAGTTTTGAAAGGATGAGTAGTGGTGGGTTTTAAAAAGAGTGAGGGGGAAAACAGGACTGTCTGGAGATAAGATTGTTGACATTGCGGAGATAGTCAAAAACAATTCCAGCCAGACAGAGAAACAGGCCCGAAATGGACAAAAAGATAAGTGAATAGGGAGAACGGCACAAATTGTGAGTGCAGGATCCCTGCATAAAACACAACTTTGAACAAAGTCAGCAACTAAATAAAATCCACCATGCAGAACGACGCTGGTGAATTTGTTGATCTTTATGTTCCACGGAAATGCTCTGCAAGCAACAGAATTATTGGTGCCAAGGACCATGCTTCCATTCAAATCAGCCTCGCTGATGTTGACAAAGTAACAGGAAGATTTAGTGGCCAGTACAAAACCTGTGCTATCTGTGGAGCTATCAGTAGGATGGGCGAATCAGATGATTGCATCTTGAGGCTGGCTAAGAATGATGGCTTTGTGGCCAAAACTGTCCAACAAACTGAAGACTTGGGTTGTAGCAAGTTTCGGGTTTGTATTGAAATAAAAAGTCAAACAAAAAATAAATAAATAAAACTAAGTATGAGGGAGAAGCAGAGACTTCAGATAATCCATTGACTATCTTACCTCTGCATCTACTTCCTGTCAACCTCTCCGTTATCTCTTCCTGTGTCGATGTTTATAATGGGAGGTGCCTGTGTAAACTTGTGGAGTGAATATTGACACCGCTGGGTCACTGACTGATTCAGAAGCAGGGAGGTTCAAATTTACAGCAAACAGCTTCCTGACGGGAGAATTAGCTCCATCAGCTTCGGGAGTGGCACAGTGGTTAGCACTGCCGCCTCACACTGCCAGGGACCCGCGTTCAATTCAGACCTCGGGTCACTGTCTGTGTGGGGTTTGCACATTCTCACCCTGTCTGAGTGTGGGTTTCCTCCCACACTCCAAAGATACGCGGGTTAGGTTGATTGGCCATGCTAAGTTGACCCTAGTGTCAGGGGGAATAGAACATAGAACATTACAGCGCAGAACAGGCCCTTCGGCCCACGATGTTGCGCCGACCAGTTACAAAGACAATGACCCACTAGCCTAAACCAATCCCTTTTCGTCCATAAACCTATCCACAGAATAGTCGGGTAAATGAGGGTTATGGAAATACGGTCTGGGTGGGATCAAACTCGATGGGCTGAATGGCCTCCTTATGCACTGTAGGGATCCTATGATTCTTCCCAGGACATGTGGTGTTATAAATACCGTGATAATCTTGGCCCCCATCCCAGCGAGGGGACTAGAGTAGAACCACTGGCCAGAACCCTGGGCACACGTGGCCAAGCATCCACCTCGTGTCAAACGAGGGGCATTCACACGGCGGGTCGTGCCTGGGCTGCTCTTGGAAGTTCCAGGAGTGGCCTAGTACTTCGTGTCGGTGTGTGTGCTTGATCCTGGACCGGTAGATGGGCGCCGCAACAGCTCAGTGACTAGCACTACTGGCTGTGCAGACACATGGATTTGGGCCTGTGTCTGTGGGAGTTTGCGTGTTCTCCCTGTGGTTGCGTGGGTTTCCTCCGGGCGCTCCGGTTTCCTCCCACACCCCAAAGATGTGCTCTTAGGCTGATTGGTTTTACCAAATTGACACTATTTCTTCCCTGAATCTGACTGAGTAGGGTTCCATTCGTAGACATGCAGGGTAGAATAGGTGTAGGGTGATGTGGCGGCACGGGCTCGTTGGGCCGAAGGGCCTGTTTCCCGTGCTGGGTTGTTCTTTGTTCTTTGTATAAATGTGGACACACAAATTTTTACTGATGGCACAAAATACAAGGACAGAACGTAGGGAATTCTGAATACAAACTGAAGCATTTCTGTGAGCCCTTGTTCATCTCCTAGCCTCTAAGCTCACTTCACCTGAAGATTAGCGCTGACTTGCTTGGACAACACAGTGGGAGATGTCCAATCTTCAGAAGGACAAGTTGGTAAATGTGTATAAATAGCCTATGGGGTCGTGGGTTTAATAAGCTGGTGCCTAGAGTACACAAGTAAATCGAGACAAATCAATGGTCAGGCTGTAGTTAAAATACTTGGGTCCAATCTTCACACCCTGGTTTGGAAAGTGAAGCATTGGGTGCAGAACGAGAGGCTTCAGTGATGGGGACGGATTTCATAAAGTGGAACTCTTTTAATTCGAACAAAGGAGATTAATGAAGACAGCAGCTTGGTGGCACAGTAGTTAGCACTGCTGCCTCACAGTGCCAGGGACCCGGGTTCAATTCTAGCCTTGGATGACAGTGTGGAGTTTGCATGTTCTCCTCGTGTCTGCATGGGTTTCCTCTGGGTGCTCTGGTTTCCTCCCACAGTCCAAAAATGTGCAGGTTAGGTGGATTGGCCAGGATAAATTGCCCCTTAGTGTTAGGGGGGGGTGGGCTAGTGTAAATGCGTAAGGTTGTGAGGATGGGCTGGGTGGGATTGTGGGTTGGTGCAGACCCGATGGGCCGAGTGGCCTCCTTCTTCACTGCAGGTCATTTAGAAAGAAGAAGGGGTTCAAAGTAATGAGAGGTTTTGATGGGGGTAAATCGGATATAATCATTTCCACTGAGTCAGTAAACTCACTAATTGAAGGTTATGACCAAAAGATCGTGAGGAGAGGCTGGAATAATAAATATTTTATTGTTGAAACTTGAAACATCCACCCAGAATCTGAGAGAAAAGCAAATTCCCAAAATAGCAATTAAAACTATGTGGATAACCATTGGGAAAGAAAATGCAAAGGGAATGGGGAAGGGATAAAGGGATAGTTCTAACAGAGTGTTGGCATAGATGGGCTGAATGGCCTCTTCCTGTCATTCTTTGCCATGACAGTTTCTGACGTCAAATCTCCCGGGGGGAACTGAGAAAGAATCTGGGAGTAAAGGGGTGATCCCGGATCAGATCCTGGGGAGTGTCAATGTTGACGCTGCGCTTTCACACTGACCTTTCATGGCTTCTGCTGCTTGGATCAGCTCCGTGACGGCAGCTGCCACACGCTTCGAGTATCCGGATAACTGCAGTTTCTGCTCGGCTGTGGGCTTCTGGACAATCTGTTTGGAAACAAAGTGTGACATTCCAAAACGGCCCAGTGTTAAAAAGTGACGCAGAGGACAGCAACAGAACATTCTTCGTGTTTCCCGGAGAATGCAGTCAGCACCAAACAAAAGTCACCACCCACGAGAATGATCATTGACTTCCAAGTACTCCGGACGTGAGAGGGGAACTGTTGGCAATCAGAGGCCCTGTCATAAAACCTCCAAAGATCTTCCCTCTCACCTGTTATTCACGTGTGTTTTAATTCCACGGGTAACCAAAGGCTAATGTGAAGGGTAACTCACCACAAGGACATGCTCTAGCAGCTCCATGTAACGCACAGTGCAGTCAGTAGCAAAGTGCAAGGCCCTGCTTCGCACCTCTTCACTCACTTCCGAATGGTACGCTGCTTGCTGCCCACACAAACACAAAGAACAAAGAAAATTACAGCACAGGAACAGGCCCCCCCCCCCCACACCAAACCTGTACCGATCATGCTGCCCGACTGAACTAAAACATAGAACATTCCAGCGCAGTACAGGTCCTTCGTCCCTCGATGTTGCGCCGACCAGTGGAACCAATCTAATGACCCTCTAACCTAAACTATTCCAATGTTATCCATATGCCTATCCACTGACCATTTGAATGCCCTTAAAGTTGGCGAGTCCACAACTGCTGCAGGCAGGGCATTCCACACCCTTACTACCCTCTGAGTAAAGAACCTACCTCTGACATCTATAATTACCACCCCTCAATTTAAAGCAATGTCCCCTTGTGTTAGCTGTCACCATCCGAGGAAAAAGGCTCTCACTGTCCACCCTATCTAACTCTCAATTCAGTCACCTCTCAACCTTCTCTCTAACGAAAACAACCCCAAATCCCTCAGCCTTTCCTCATAAGACCTTCCCACCATACCAGGCAACATCCTGGTAAACCTCCTCTGCACCCTTTCCAATGCCTCCACATCTTTTTTATAATGCGGCGACCAGAACTGTACGCAATACTCCAAGTGCGGCTGCACCAGAGTTTTGTACAGTTGTAACATGACCTCACGGCTCCGAAATTCAATCCCTCTACCAATAAAAGCTAACACACCGTACGCCTTCTTAACAAACTTAAAACCTCCTACCCTTCCCAGGACCATACCCCTCTATCCCCAACCTATTCATGCATTTGTCAAGACGCCCCTTAAAAGTCAATATCGAACCTGACATAGACATAGACATAGAACCCTACAGTGCAGAAACAGGCCCTTCGGCCCATCGAGTCTGCACCGAACACAATCCCACCCAGACCCTATCCCCATATCCCTACACATTTACCTGTTAATCCCTCTAACCTACACATCCCAGGACACTAAGGGGCAATTTTAGCATAGCCAATGAACCTAACCCGCACATCTTTGGACTGTGGGAGGAAACCGGAGCACCCGGAGAAAACCCACGCAGACATGAGGAGAATGTGCAAACTCCACACAGACAGTGACCCGAGCCGGGAATCGAACCCAGGACCCTGGAGCTGTGAAGCAGCAGTGCTAACCCACTGTGCTACTGTGCCGCCCTGCTTCAACTTGTCCCGCGAATCTCCTTTAAACCTTGCCCCTCGCACCTTAAACCTAAGCCCCCCCACTCCCCCCCGTAATTGACTCTTGTCCCGCAGGAAATAAACTTCCGACCACCCCCACATTCACATTTCAGGGCTCTGTGCCCACAGGGCAAGACTTCAACGGCTAAAAGCGGATGCTGGAATCTGAAACCAAAAGAGAAAAATGCCGAAAAATCTCAGCAGGTCTGGAAGGAGGGGAGAGGGCTGACCCTCTGTCAAAGCCAAAAGGTAGTAAAAAGTCTGACAACACCAGGTTTTAGTCCAACCGATTTATTTGATAATATTCTCACAAGCAAGCAAGCTTTCGAGGTTACCCTCTTCGTCAGGTGAATGGAGGTTGGACTAAAACCTGGTGTTGTCAGACTTTTTACTGTGTTTACACCAGTCCAACGCCGGCATACCCACATCAAAGCCAAAAGGCACAGAAAGTGGGAGATATTTATACCGCAGAGTGAGGGAATGAAAGATGAGTCATATCCCACAGAGAGAATAAAGGGTGTGAATGGCCAAACTGCAGAGAAGCTGCGACAGATGAAGAAGGCCGGGGGAGGGGGGGGGAGCTGCGACAGATGAAGAAGGCCGAGAAGGGGGGGGGGGGGGGGTGCGACAGAGACTTCAATGGCAGCTGGGTGACTGAACAGAAACCGCCACATACCTTACAGGCTGTCAACATGTCAATGATTGCCTTGCGGCTGAGATTGGCTGTTGCGATCACATCATCCTGGCGACAGGAGTTTCCTGCTGCCACTGCCTTGGCGGTCGCTGTTGTGATACCCTTCGTCATTCGAATGAATTCCTCTGGAGTGTAGGTCTTGGCTGGTACATCCTTCGACTGGAACACCTATAATTGGTATCAAAGCCAAGGACAAGGGATTCAGATCATTAAAAGACACACAGTGAATCACAGAATGGTTACTGCACACTGGGGCCTTTGCTATTTAGTTAGATCCACTCGCTGTTGTTTCTCTCTATACCAGGATGCTGCCTGGTTTGGAGGGTAGGTCTCATGAGGAAAGGTTGAGGGAGCTGGGGCTTTTCCCTTTGGCGCGGAGGAGGATGAGAGGCGACTTAATAGAGGTTTAAAAGATGATGAGGGGGATAGAGAGGGCGTTCAGAGACTGTTTCCTCAGGTGGATGTAGCTGTTACTAGGGGGCATAACTATAAGGTTGATGGTGGGAGATATAGGAGGGATGTCCGAGGTAGATTCTTTACTCAGAGAGTGGTTGGGGTGTGGAATGCACTGCCTGCTGTGATAGTGGAGTCGGACACTTTAGGAACTTTCAAGTGGTTATTGGATAGGCACATGGAGCACTCCAGAATGATAGGGAGTGGGATAGCTTGGTCTTGGGATTGGACATCGCTCGGCACAACATTGAGGGCCGAAGGGCCTGTACTGTGCTGTACTGTTCTATGTTCCATTCGTACTGTCGTGGTTATATTACTGGCTAGACCAGCATTTACTGCCCATCCCTAATTTCCATTGAGAAGGTGGTGGCGAGTTGTCTTCTTGAATCGCTGCAGTACCTGAGGTGTAGGTACGCCACAGTGCTGTTAGTGGTGGTGGGGGGTGCTGAGTTCCAGGATTTTGACACAGCGGCAGTGAAAGAACGACCAATCTATTTCCAAGTCAGGGTGGTGAGAGACTTGGATGGGAATTTGCAGTGGGTGATTCCCATATATCCACTGCCCTTCTCCGACACGGTAGAGATTGCAGGTTTGGAAGGTGCTGCCTAATGTAGATGGTACATATGGTTACCATTAGGCGTTGGTGGTGGAGGGAGTGAATGCTTGTAGACGTGGTTGCTTTCTCATGGATGGTATCAAGTTTCTCGAGTGTTGTTGGAGCTGCACCCACTCAAACAAGTGAGGAGCATTCCATCACATTCCTAACTTGTGCTTTGTAGATGGTGGATAGGTATTGGGGAAAATCAGGAGGTCAGCTGCCGCAGAATTCCTAGCCTCTGACCTACTTTTGTAGCCACACACCATTTTACACAGCTAGTCAGTTTCTGGTCAACGGTAACCCCCATCATGTTGAAAGTGGAGGATTCAGCAATGTCAAGAACATAAGAAATAGGAGCAGGAGTAGGCCATCTAGCCCCTCGAGCCTGCCCCGCCATTCAATAAGATCATTGCTGATCTGAAGTGGATCAGTTCCACTTTCCCGCTTTCTCCCCATAACCCTTAATTCCCTTGTCTATCAGAAACCTATCTACCCGTGACTTAAATATATTCAGCGAGGCAGCCTCCACCACTTCAACGGGCAGAGAATTCCAGAGATTCACCATCCTTTGAGTGAAGAAGTTCCTCCTCAACTCCGATCTAAACTGGCCCCCCCTTATCTTGAGGTTGTGCCCTCTAGTCCTGCTGTCCTTTCCATAGAACCATAGAACCCTACAGTGCAGAAACAGGCCCTTCGGCCCATCGAGTCTGCACCGAACACAATCCCACCCAGACCCTATCCCCATATCCCTACACATTTACCTGCTAATCCCTCTAACCTACACATCCCAGGACACTAAGGGGCAATTTTAGCATAGCCAATGAACCTAACCCGCACATCTTTGGACTGTGGGAGGAAACCGGAGCACCCGTAGAAAACCCACGCAGACACGAGGAGAATGTGCAAACTCCACACAGGCAGTGACCCGAGCCGGGAATCGAACCCAGGACCCTGGAGCTGTGAAGCAGCAGTGCTAACCACTGTGCTACCGTGCCGCCTATTTCTGAGAATCTCTACCCTATCCATCCCCTTCATTATCTTATACATCTCTATAAGATCCCCCCTCATCCTTCTAAACTCCAATGAGTACAGACCCAGTCTATTTAGTCTCTCTTCATAGTCCAACCCCCTCAACTCTGGTATCAGCCGAGTGAACCTCCTCTGCACTCCCTCCAAGGCCAAAATATCCTTGCGTAAGTGCGGCGCCCAAAACTGCACACAGTACTCCAGCTGCGGCCTCACCAGTGCCTTGTACAGTTGCAGCAAGACCTCCCTACTTTTATATTCTAAACCCCCCCCCCCAGGGGTGATAGTTACATTATCTTGCTGGAGATGGTCACTGCCTGGCTTGTGTAGCATGAATAAAGAACAAAGAACAACACAGCACGGGAAACAGGCCCTTCGGCCCAACGAGCCCACCCCGCCGTCCCATTGTCTCAGTGACCTATTCATGATTTTAGTCTACGCCTAATGAATATTACTTGCCACTTGTCAGTCCAAACCGAGATATCATCCAGATCCTGATTCATTTGGATATGGATTGCCTCAGTATCTGAGGAGTTACGTATGATGCCAAACACTGTGCAATCATTGGCGAACATCCTCACTTCTGACCCTATGATGGAGGGAAGGTCATTGATGGAGCAGCTGAAGCTGGTCGAGCCTAAGACACTTCCGTGGAACTCCTGCAGGGATATCCTGGAGCTGAGACGATCCACCTCTAATCACCACAATCAGCTCCCTTTGTACCCGGTGGTCGTTCTTTCACCCTTTGGGGCGGCACAGTGGGTTAGCACTGCTGCTTCACAGCTCCAGGGTCCTGGGTTCGATTCCCGGCTCGGGTCACTGCCTGTGTGGAGTTTGCACATTCTCCTCGTGTCTGCGTGGGTTTTCTCCAGGTGCTCCGGTTTCCTCCCACAGTCCAAAGATGTGCGGGTTAGGTTCATTGGCTATGCTAAAATTGCCCCTTAGTGTCCTGGGATGTGTAGGTTAGAGGGATTAGCAGGGATATGGGGATAGGATCTGGGTGGGATTGTGTTCGGTGCAGACTTGATGGGCCGAAGGGCCTGTTTCTGCACTGTAGGGTTCTATGTGACTCCAATCGGCAGAGAGTTTTCCCCCGATTCCCACTGGCTTTAGTTTTGCTAGGGCTGGTTGCTTTGCAAGGTCAAATGTGACCTTGATGTCAAGGTCTGTCACTCTCACTTTCAGCCCTTTTATCCGTGTCTGAACCAAACTTGTGATGAGCTCAGGAGCTGACTGGCCCAGGCAGAAGCTAAACTGAGCGTCAGGGTGCAGATTATTGCTACGTGTTGCCTGATAGCGCTGCTGATGCCCCCATCCACTGTGATGGAAATACCCCAATAAATAGGAAAATTCTTACGTATTTAGGATATTATACTTTAGAAAATAGACCGCAATTGTTTATGATTCACATGGATGACTTGAAGTCGGGGGCCAAGTGTAGTGTATCAAAATTCGCAGATGGTATTAAGATAAGTGGCAGAGCAAAATGTGCAGAGGACACTGAGAATCTGCAAAGGGATATCGATAGTCTTAAGTGAGTGGGCGAGGGTCTGGCAGATGGAGTACGGTGTTGGTAAACGTGAGGTCATCCATTTTGGTCGGAATAACAGCAAAATGGATCATTATTTACATGGTAAAAAATTGCAGCATGCTGCTGTGCAGAGGGACCTGGGTGTCCTTGTGCAGGAATCTCAAGGAGTTGGTTTGCAGGCACAGCAGGTAATTAAGAAGGCAAATGGAATTGTGTCCTTCATTGCTAGAGGGATGGAGTTTAAAAACAGCGAGGTTATGTTGCAGCTGTATAAGGTGCTGGTGAGACCACACCTGGAGTTACTGTGTACAGTTTTGGTGATTTTACTTGAGAAAGGATATACTGGCACTGGAGGGGGTGCAGAGGAGATTCACTGGGTTGATTCCAGAGTTGAGAGGGTTGGCTTAGAACATAGAACCCTACAGTGCAGAAGGAGGCCCTTTGGCCCATCGAGTCACTAACTACAATCCCACCCAGGCTCTATCCCCATATCCCTACACATTTCCCCACTAATCTCGCTAACCTACACATCCCAGGACACTAAGGGGCAATTTTAGCACGGCCAATCAACCTAACCCGCACATTTTTGGACTGTTGGAGGAAACCGGAGCACCCGGAGGAAACCCTCGCAGACACGAGGAGAATGTGCAAACTCCATGAGGAGAGACTGACTAGACTGGGACTACAGTTTGGGGGCGTTTAAGAGATCCGTGGATAGGTTTATGGACGAAAAGGGATTGGTTTAGGCTAGTGGGTCATTGTTTTGTAACTGGTCGGCGCAACATCGTGGGCCGAAGGGCCTGTTTTGCGCTGTAATGTTCTATGTTCTATACTCATTGGAATTCAGAAGAATGAGGGGAGATTTTATAGAAACATATAAGATTATGGAGGGAATAAATAAGATAGAGGCAGGGAGGTTTATTTTTTCCACTGACGAATGAAATTAGATCTAGGGGGCATAGCCTCAAAATAAGGGGGAGCAGATTTAGGACTGAGTTGAGGGGGAACTTCTTCGCCCAAAGGGTTGTGAATCTGTGGAATTCCCTGCCCAGTTGAGGCTCCCTCATTGAATGTTTTTAAGGCAAGGATAGATACATTTTTGAACAGTCAAGGAATGAAGGGTTATGGTGAGCGGGTGGGTAAGTGGAGCTGAGTCCGCGAAAACGATGAGCTGTGATCTTATTGAATGGCGGAGCAGGTTCCAGGAGCTAGATGGCCGACTCCTGCTCCTAGTTCTTACATTCTTATTACATTGAATGATGGATATCCAGAACTGACTTTAGCTATTGCATTAAAGTCTTTTCCACTGGATTCTCTATTGGAACCAAGGCAACATTTTCCTAACCTTTGATAATCGTTGATGCTGCAGTGTAAATATTCACTTTAAGTATATTGCAGGATAAAGCTTTTCTAACAGATTGTAAGTAAGTTAGCAGTGTATAAGATCTCTTACTGTGAGCAGTTTTGAGAATCCACCTCTCTTGTATTTTCTGAAAATGGGAAGATACAAATTTTTGAAGAGAGATTCCCCAGACCCTGATAATATCCGGGATAGTTATAACCTGACTGTTACATCATATAACTTAACAGGCTAAATAGAATCATAGAATCCCTACAGTGCAGAAGGAGGCCATTCGCCCCATCGAGTCTGTACTGACAACAGCCCCGCCTAGGCTCTATTCCTGTAATCCCACATATTTAGCACAATAATCCCTCTAACCTACGCATCCCAGGGCATTAAAGGGCAATTTAGCACGGCCAACGCACCTAACCCACACAGTTTTGGACTGTGGGAGGAGCACCCGGAGGAAACCCACGCAGACACGAGGAGAATGTGCCATCTCCACACAGACAGTGACCAAAGCCGGGAATCGGACCCAGGTCCCTGGAGCTGCGAGACAACAGTGCTTTAACCACTGTGTCTCCCTAGAAGAAGGTAATACTTTGCGACAGTCGTCTTCCTTGTGGGAATAGTCATTCACTTTCTCAGACCCAAAATAAGTATCTGTGCGAAGTGGCCGATTTGAATGGAAGGGTGGGTGATTATTGAGAAATTGCTCCTGATAGAATTATAGAAACCCTACAGTGCAGAAAGAGGCCATTCAGCCCATCGAGTCTGCACCGAACACAATCCCACCCAGACCCTATCCCCATATCCCTACACATTTACCTGCTAATCCCTCTAACCTACACATCCCAGGACACTAAGGGGCAATTTTAGCATAGCCAATGAACCTAACCCGCACATCTTTGGACTGTGGGAGGAAACCGGAGCACCCGGAGAAAACCCACGCAGACACGAGGAGAATGTGCAAACTCCACACAGTCCTTGTGGACAGGATATACCTGGGTAACCTTCAGTTAGATTTCACTGCCATAATTGTACTGGAACAGCTTGGCTTGAGGCACAGCAAGTTCTGGAGCAATAACCTTTGTAAAGTTGCGTAGATATTGCACCTTTAGCACAGTAAAAAGGTCCCAAGCTGCTTCACAGCAGTGTTACCTGGCAACGTGAGGATACATTAGGGGCGGTTGACTAAGATCTTGGTCGAAGAGATGAGTTTTAAAGGAGTTGGTGAAAGGGGGAGAGGGAGGCTGAGAACTTAGGGAGAGAATTCCAGGACTTAGGAGCTCAGCAGTTGAGCGATTAAACTTGGGAATATGCGAGAAGCTGAGAGAAACAGTAAGTTGGGAAATGAATCACCAACAGTAAATGTAGGAGATTGTAGGTTTGTCGAGAATGGGGATCTTGCATAGATTGGAACCAGGCCATTGGTTGAGTTGAGTTGGTTGAGTTGGGTTATGGGGAGAGGGTGGGAAGGTGGAACTGAGCCACGACAGATCAGCCATGATCTTATTGAATGGCGGGGCAGGCTCGAAGGGCCAGATGGCCTACTCCTGCTCCTTTTTCTTATGTTCTTATGTTGACTCTCCTCACATACCGCCAGCTCCTGTTTGATGCTCTCGATTGTGGCCTCGAGTGCCCTGGTACCGCGGGTGGCCTCATCCTCCACAGCTTTCACTGTCTTCAGTAAGGACGTGACATTCGTAACCATCACCTGGAGGGGGGGAGCGGTGTGAGTGGAAGGGGGGGGTGGGAGGGGGAGAGAAAAACGTCTTGTTATTCCATTGGAATAGAAACAGGAGGCCATTCAGACCCTTGAGCTTGCTTCAACCCCCCCCCCCAGCGATATCAGGCAGGGCTGATCTGCATCTTCATTTCATCCCCCCACCTCCTGTTCCTTACCCTGCAAATATCCATCAATCCTCAAAACTTTCCATTCACCTCAACATCGAACATAGAAAAACTGCAGCACAAACACGCCCTTTGGCCCACAAGTTGCGCCCATCATATCTCTACCTACTGACTTATCTATAACTCTCGATCCTATTAAGTCCCATGTATTCATCCAGAAGTCTCTTAAAAGACCCCAGTGAGTTCGCCTGCCTCCACCACCGATGACAGCAGCCGATTCCACTCACTCACCACCCTCTGAGTGAAAAACTTACTAAAAAGTCTGACAACACCAGGTTTTAGTCCAACCGATTTATTTGATAATATTCTCACAAGCAAGCAAGCTTTCGAGGTTACCCTCTTCGTCAGGTGAATGGAGAGTTCTGGCCTCAGACAGAGCATATAAAGCACAGACAGTTTAGAGATTACTGATTAGAATGCTAATCCTTACACCTAACCTGCTGTTCAAGTCTTAAAGTGGCTGATAATGTGAGTGGAAGGAGCACTGATCACAGTTTAAAGAGATGTGTATTGTCTCCAGACAGTACAGTAAGTGAGGTTTTGCAAACCCAGGCAAGTCACGGGGGTTATAGATAGTGCGACATGAACCCAAGATCCCTGTTGAGACCGTCCTCATGTGTGCGGAACTTGACTATCAGTCTCTGTTCAGGGACTGCGCTGTCGTGTGTCATGAAGGCCGCCTTGGAGAATGCTTGTCTGTCTGAGGCCAGAACTCTCCATTCACCTGACGAAGGGGCTAACCCCGAAAGCTTGTGAGAATATTATCAAATAAATCGGTTGGACTAAAACCTGGTGTTGTCAGACTTTTTACTGTGTTTACGCCAGTCCAACGCCAGCATACCCACATCATGAAAAACTTACCCCTGATATCTCCTCTGTACCTGCTCCCCAGCATCTTAAACCTGTGTCCTCTCGTAGCGACCATTTCAACCCGGGGAAATAGCCTCTGAGAGTCCACCCTATCTATTCCTCTCAACATCTTATAAACTTCTATCAGGTCGCCTCTCAACCTTCGCCTCTCCAGGGAAAAGAGTCCCAGCTCCCTCAACCTATCTTCATAAGGCATGCCTCCCAGTCCAGGCAACATCCTTGTAAATCTCCTCTGCACCCTTTCAATAGCTTCTACGTCTTTCCTATAGTGAGGCGACCAGAACTGCGCACAGTACTCCAAATGAGGCCTGACAAGGGTCCTGTAAAGTTGCAGCATTTGACCCCAGACCCCAGCACCTTGTCCATCCCCCCCTGTGGGTGAAGATGTAGCCTTTGAACAGACTGACTGCAACTTGAAGGTTTTGTACAACCCCCTCCCCCCCCCCCCAACCCCTGCATTCCCTCACTCCCACTCTTGCCCCCCCCCCGACGCCTCCACCCGCGTCCTGCCCCTGCCCCATGCCCCCCCCCCCCCCCCCCCCCCACTCTCTCCTCCGCACCTTGGCCGCACTCTTCAGCTGGTACATGGACGGGTCATCGGCAGCCTTTCCGGCTGCGCATTTAGTCGCGCTGATGAGGTCAGTCAGGGCCTTCGCAACGTCCTTCACCGCGTTGATTAGCACCACCTGGAAAACAGCACCAACTGCCCTCAGTCGCTGAGCCCAGTCCGCAAACACAGCAAGATCCAACGGTGCAGGGCTCGTAAACCGTGTGGGCCGAGATCGGGATCGGGAAGATCCTAGCTCCTTCCCTGCTCTGCCCCCAGTCACCACCAACCTTGAGCTGGGGACATTTCCCTGCATGGACTATGGTTGAGGAGGGGGGAGGAGGAGGAGGAGGGGGAGGAGGAGAGGGTATGGTGGGGGGGGATATGGTAGGGGGAGGGATGGGGGGAACAGGGTGGGATATGGTGAAGGGTTCAGTGGTCGCTGAGGGGGGGTTCATGTGGTCAGTGCCAAGGGTGCCACTGAGTCTCAGGAGGAGGAGGAGGGGGTGGGGGCGGAGGAGGAGGAGGAGGAGGAGGAGGAGGAGAAGGAGGAGGAGGAGAGGGTATGGTGGGGGGGGATATAGAACCCTAGAACCCTACAGTGCAGAAACAGGCCCTTCGGCCCATCGAGTCTGCACCGAACACAATCCCACCCAGACCCTATCCCCATATCCCTACACATTTTACCCACTAATCCCTCTAACCTACACATCCCAGGGACACTAAGGGGCAATTTTAGCATAGCCAATGAACCTAACCCGCACATCTTTGGACTGTGGGAGGAAACCGGAGCACCCGGAGAAAACCCACGCAGACACGAGGAGAATGTGCAAACTCCACACAGGCAGTGACCCGAGCCGGGAATCGAACCCAGGACCCTGGAGCTGTGAAGCAGCAGTGCTAACCCACTGTGCTACCGGGCCGCCCCATATGGTAGGGGGGAGGGATGGGGGGAACAGGGTGGGATATGGTGGAGGGTTCAGTGGTCGCTGAGGGAGGGTTCATGTGGTCAGTGCCAAGGGTGCCACTGAGTCTCAGGAGGAGGAGGAGGGGGTGGGGGCGGAGGAGGAGGAGAGTACGGTAGGGGCATATGGGATATGGTGGGGGTAGGGATGGGGGGTAGAGGGTGGGATATGGTGGGGGGGGGGGGGGGGTTCAATGGTCGCTGAGGGGGGTTCATGTGGTCAGTGCCAAGGGTGCCACTGAGTCTCAGGAGGAGGAA
This sequence comes from Prionace glauca, assembly GCA_037974335.1. NCBI lineage: Eukaryota > Metazoa > Chordata > Chondrichthyes > Carcharhiniformes > Carcharhinidae > Prionace > Prionace glauca. Next base: position 20,528,805 of record CM075753.1, on the reverse strand, counting down.
GGGGGGTGGGGGAGGTGGTGTGGGGGTCCCGTGGGGTGGTCAGTATTACAGCGACGATGCCTGGAGAACTATGACTGTCAGGCGATCTGAGCCATGTGGAAGGTCACCTTTGGGGATGGTTCTCAGCGTGGGAAAATTTCCCAACAGAAATCTGCAACCCCCCCCCCCTCACCCAACCCCACCACCAAGGAATTACCATGCAACACTTAACGGGGAACTTCCCGAGGAGGGATGGAGGGGGGGGGTGTCCAATTTCTGGGGTAGGCCCTGATATAAACCCACCGCCCCACCCCCCCCCAGCAAGGAAACAGAAGTTAACGGCCAAAAGAAATGATTGCCAGCAACTGACTCCCCAGTCGCGACACCATTCAAACTCAAAAGAACTGCATTTGTGTAGCGCCTTTCTCAAACTCTGGACAGGCTTTACCACAAATGAAGAGGCTTTGAGTTGTGCTGATGCAGGAAATATGGCAGCCACTTCGAGTACAGCAAGATCCCGCAAGTGATAATGAGAAGGAAATCCGCTTTTGCGCCGTTCTTTGAGGGATAAGTATTGGTCAGGGATAACTCCCTCTACTCTTTGGAATTCTACATAGAACATAGAACCCTACAGTGCAGAAAGAGGCCCTTCGGCCCATTGAGTCTGCACCGAACACAATCCCACCCAGGCCCTACCCCCCTATCCCTACACATTATACCCACTAATCCCTCTAACCTACACATCCCAGGACACTAAGGGGCAATTTAGCGTGGCCAATTAACCTAACCCGCACATCTTTGGACTGTGGGAGGAAACCGGAGCACCCGCAGGAAACCCACGCAGACACGGGGAGAATGCGCAAACTCCCACGGACACAGGCCCAAATCCATGTGTCCGCACAGCAACAGAGATAGTCTCTGAGCTGTCATGTTGCCCTTGAGATGGTCCAGTTTAACATGAAGCAATAGGCAACTCCCGAAGCAACATCCAAGAGCAGCCCACTACAACCTGCCGCATGCATGCCCCTTGCTGGTCAACAAGGTGGACTTAAATGCCTGTGGAGATAAAAAATTCATTATTAAAAAGACTCTACATCCCTGAGGTTAAAACTGAACCCCAAGCCTACAATGTTTAGTAAGGCCTGCTATATCCCCCTATATGTAGACCGCTCATGTGGCTGTCTAAGTGACTCTTGAACAACCCTAGGCTGCCTGCTTCCACCACCTTACTCGGCAGTGCATTCCACACCCCCACTACCCTTTGTGTGAAAAACTGCCCTCTAATATTTGTCTTATACCTAGCCCCCCTCACCCTAAGCCCATGACCCCTCGTTCTATCCATTTCTAATAGCGGAAAAAGCTTACCACCATTTACTCTATCTATCCCCTTCATAATCTTATAAACCTCTATTAGATCCCCCCTCAGCCGACGTCTCTCAAGGGAAAACAGCCCAAGTTCGTTCAATCTTTCCTCGTAAGACAGCCCTTCCATACCAGGCAACATCCTGGTAAAACCTGGTGGCACCACTAAAGCTACAGTCTATGGTGTCAGACTGGTGCCCTGTTCCAGGAAACTAACAACAGAAACAGACAAACACGTGTGTGCTCCATCTGTCCCGTGTGTCCTTAAACATGGAAAAGCCACTAAATCTACAGATGAACAACTCAACGCTCACAGTTGAGTAAATTGCAAGTGGCAGGAATCGTTCCTGTGTGCGCCTGATGTGCATCAGACTGATCCCACGCCCCTTGTTTGTGAATCGTGTCCCTTACCTGGGTTTCAGGATCGTTGGAGCCCAGGCTGGCAGCTCCCTGTTTGACCACCTCAGCCAGCTGGGTGATGGTGCTAACAGAGGACTGGGCCGCCTGGGCGAGCTTCTCCTGGCTCGACGCAGCCCCCGACACCAGGAACTTGGTGTCTTCGACCAGAGCCTTTGCCGTCTTCAGGATGTTCTCCCTGTGCGGAGAAAAACACACACCGGAGGATGAGACAGCAAACGCTGGGAAAACCTCAGCAGGTCGGACGGCATCTCTGGCCAGAGAGAGAGAGAGAGAAGGGTCAACACTGAGTCAGAGCTCTGACGGAGGGTTATTCAGACTCGAAGCTGAGGCTCTAGTCTCTCGCCACAGATGCTGTCAGACCTGCTGAGATTTTTGTTTTGAGATTCCAGCATCCACAGTATTTTAGCCTGTATCTTAGAAAAGAAACAGGTTGGCCAAGAAAATGAAGGAACCACAGGAGGTATGTCTGCGCTCAGTGAAGCAAACTCGTTAGATTCACTCCATAAAAGTAACGAGCATTTTCAAAGCCCTGTACTGTTAAAGCATTTTAACCAATAAATAGAGGTCTATTTTAAGTTAAACATAGAAACATAGAACCCTAGAAACATAGAACCCTACAGTGCAGAAACATAAGAACATAAGAAATAGGAGCAGGAGTAAGCCATCTGGCCCTTCGAGCCTGCCCCACCATTCAATAAGATCATGGCTGATCAGTCGTGGCTCAGTTCCACCTTCCCGCCCTCTCCCCATAACCCTTAATCCCCTCTCTTATCAAAAACCCATCAACCCGCTTCTTAAAAATATTTAGCGAGGTAGAAAATTCCAGAGATTCACCCTTTGAGTGAAGAAGTTCCTCCTCAACTCCGTTCTAAACCGCCTCCCCTTTATTCCCATAATAAATTCCAATGTAAATATATCACACTAAGCTCCTCAACAAACTATTGCCAGAAACATCCACGCAATAACTCAATTGTTTCTCGATTCCAGCCAAAAACGTTCTGTCTGAACCTCAAGGACACTCTTTCAAGCACTGCAGCATTTTTCTGAATCAAAACTGCTATCCATCTTCCTTTCCTCCTTACCTGAATATCCAATAGAATCCCTACAGTGCAGAGGGAGGCCATTCAGCCCATCGAGTCTGCCCCGACAACAATCCCACCTAGCCCCATACTCTCATGCATTTACCCTAGCGAGTCCCCCTGACACTGAGGGTCAATTTAGCGCGGCCAATCAATCTAACCTGCACATCTTGAGCTGGGAGGAAACCGGAGCACCCGGAGGAAACCCACACAGACACGGGGAGAATGTGCAAATCTCGCTAAGACAGTGACCCGAGGCCCTAATTGAACCCGGGTCCCTGGCGCTGTGAGGCAGCAGTGTTAACCACATTATACCCAGGATAATTAAATATTCAATCGTCCCTGTGCCAGTATTTGGCACTGCATCAGTCGCCATGGAGCTGGTATTCCACCAACCTTCTGAACCACACTTGATGCATTTACATTCCAAAGGTCACTTTGCCTTTATCTTTTCTATGATCGCAGCTAATTCTGTACCTCTAATTGTAACTGGCTCACCTACTCTTCTGTGCATCTTACTTCTACTTTTTAATACAACACCTTGGTGCCCAATCGCTGTCAAATGAGATTAAATGCTTAACTTTAAGTTTACTATTTAGTAGTTACAAGTAGGTTTACATTAACACTGCAGTGAGGTTACTGTGAAAAATCCCCTAATCGCCACACTCCAGTGCCTGTTTGGGTCAATGCATCTAAAGAGCACGTCTTTCAGAATGGGGGGATGGAAACTGCAGCACGGGGAGGAAACCCACACAGACATGGGGAGAATGTGCAAACTCCACACAGACAGTGGCCCGAGGCCAGGAATTGAATCCGGGTCCCTGGCGCTGTGAGGCAGCAGTGCTAATCACTGTGCCACCCTCATTCCCTTAGCACAGTTAACCCACCACCACCAACCGCAAGGAGTTTAGCCCCAACTCTATTCATACCCAATCTCTAACCCTGTATCTCCAGCCATCATTAACCTGTCACATTCTGCTACTTCTACTCTCACTGGCTCAGGGCACTGGGAGGAATTCAGAGATTACCACCTTTGACATGCTGCTGCCTCAAGGCGCCAGGGACCTGGGCTCGATTCCCGGCTCGGGTCACTGTCTATGCGGAGTTTGTACATTCTTCCCATCTCTGCGTGGGTTTCCTCCAGGCGCTCCGGTTTCCTCTCACAGGCCAAGGATATGGAGGTTAGAGGGATTGGCCGTGCTAAATTGCCCCTTAGTGTCCATAGATGTGTAAGTCGGGGGGATTAGCAGGGTAAATATTTGGGTTATGGGAAGAGCCTGGGTGGGTTGCTCTGTCAGAGTTAGTACAGACGCGATGGGCCGAAAGGCCTCCCTCTAACTGTTGGGATTCTATGATCCTTTCTCATCCCCCTTAAACTCTGACTTACAGAACCTCAACTCTCTTATTTCAGGTGTTGCTGGTTCCAAGATGGACAATATCTCCACCCCCTTCCCCTTCTATTTGCAGAATGTTCTCACTCTCTCTTCCTTACCCTGGCACCAGTGAGGGTGTTTACTGTGTTTACGCCAGTCCAACGCCGGCATACCCACATCATGACCAGTGAGGGAAACATACTGATCTCACATGGACAGCAGCAGAACTGCTGCTCTACCCTCAGTTATTGCACAATGCCACACTGAAGTCCGTTTCCTCATGGTGCCAGGCTCCTGTCCGCCCTCTGACAGGTTTCCAGGTGGTTCCTGCACCCCGTGATCCTCCCAAATCTTCCTCAGCTCAAATCATAACCACCGAATCCCGATTTCAATCCAACCCGAGACAGGCAGGAAAATGACAGCTTCATAGAATCCCGATAGTGCAGGAGGCCATTCGATCCATCGAGTCTGCACTGACCCATAATTCCACCCAGGCCCCATTTCCATCTTCCTGCTTATTTACCCTACTAACTTCCCTGACGTGCGGGTCAGTTTAGCATGGCCAATCCACGCAGATAAACTTTCAAATTTAAAAAAAAAACTTTATTTTGTTAGTGTCACAAATAGGCTTACATTAACACTGCAATGAAGTTACTGTGAAAATCCCACACTCCGGTGCCTGTTCGGGTACACTGAGAGAGAATTTAGCTTGGCCGATGTAACTAACCCGCACGTCTTTGGATTGTGGGAGGAAAGTGGAGCATCCGGAGGAAACCCACGCAGACACGGGGAGAACGTGTAGATTACACCCAGCCCGAGGCCAGGAATTGAACCCTGGTCCCTAGTACTGTGAGGCAGCAGAGCTAACCACTGTGCCACCGTGCCGTCCCCCCCATCAGGGGTGTTGAACTCTCTTTAACCTGGGTCTTCTCTGATTTCAATGGAGCTCAAATTCAGGCAGTTCTCTTTGGGTGGCGAAGTTCAAATTGATGATGATGATTAATGGAATTTAATGTTGGCAAGTGTGAGGTGGTCCACTTTGGTAGGAGGAATGGTAGGAAGGACTATTACTTACGGGGCGAAAAACTGCAGCAGGCGACGGTGCAGAGGGACCTCGGGGTCCTTGTGCATGAGTCGCAAAAACCCAGCTTGCAGGTGCAGCAGGTGGTCAGGAAGGCGAATGGGATGCTGGCCTTCATAGCGAAGGGGATTGAATATAAAAGTAGGGAGGTCTTGCTGCAGCTGTATAGGGCATTGGTGAGGCCGCAGCTGGAGTACTGTGTGCAGTTTTGGGCGCCGCACCTGCGCAAGGATGTTTTGGCCCTGGAGGGAGTGCAGAGGAGGTTTACTCGGCTGATACCGGAGTTGAGGGGATTGAGCTATGAGGAGAGGCTGAATAAACTAGGCTTGTACTCGTTAGAGTTTAGAAGAATGAGGGGAGATCTCATTGAGACGTATAAGATGATGAATGGGATGGATAGGATAGAGGTGGAGAGACTGTTCCCGCTCAAAAAAGACAGTAGGACTAGGGGGCACAGCCTCAAGATAAAGGGGGGGCGGTTTAGAACAGAGTTGAGGAGGAACTTCTTCACTCAAAGGGTGTTGAATCTCTGGAATTCTCTGCCCGTTGAAGTGGTGGAGGCTGCCTCGCTAAATATTTTTAAGAAACGGGTTGATGGGTTTTTGATAAGAGAAGGGATTAAGGGTTATGGGGAGAGGGCGGGAAGGTGGAGCTGAGTCACGACAGATCAGCCATGATCTTATTGAATGGCGGGGCAGGCTCGAAGGGCCAGATGGCCTACTCCTGCTCCTATTTCTTATGTTCTTATTTCTTATGTTCTTATGATGAAGATATAGAACATAGAACATTACAGCGCAGAACAGGCCCTTCGGCCCACGATGTTGCGCCGACCAGTTACAAAAACAACCTTATCGAACGCCTTACTAAAATGGAGATGTTATATTTCCAAAACTGAGGGGTGGTGCTTATGATAAAAGCTGCTCCCAGGCGACACTCTTCGCATAGTGCTAAATCGAAACAAACCTGCAGAGCTTCCCCCCTCTCTTTCTCACTCTGTAAACGCGCTCCTTCTGCCTTATTTCCCCATGAGGCATTCTCCGCTGACTCCACACTCCTTTGCCACGGTGGGGGTCTTCAGCTGCCTTAACCCCCGCCCTCCCCGTCACGTTCCCTGAAACTACCGGCTGCCGTTGTAACCTCAGTTCGTGGGGATAGGGTCTGGGTGGGATTGTGTTCGGTGCAGACTCGATGGGCCGAAGGGCCTGTTTCTGCACTGTAGGGTTCTATGTATTGTTCTCCATCACTGCAGCTTCCATTTTGTCCACCTGGTTGGGTTGGAGCGGCAGGGGGGAGGGTGGGGGATGTGGGGGGGGGGGGGGGGGGCAGGGGGGGGGGTTGGGAGCTGAACCCACTAACCTGTGGTCCGCAAACGACTCGTCGTTTTCTGCGTTGAGGGTGCCGGCCGTGGCGAACATGATTGTGGTGTCCAGGTCACCGATGATGCCAGACACGGCGCTGGCTGCAGTAATACAGGCCTGCGTCCCTCTGTTGCCTGCTTGGAGGGCAGACAGGACTAAAGAAACCTGGGGAGAAAACGAGGTCCATTCAGGAACGAGGCAGCCAGAGTCTCGCTCGGACAGGCCGCACAGCCCTACAAGCCCGTACCGCCATTTCATCATTCAGTGAGTGCCTCAAACCAATCCCTCTTCTACCAATGACTTTTGTCTACCCCCATTGGGCTCCACAATAGAGGTGCGCAAATTTAGAGAATTATAACCAGGGACGCCTAAACTCGGGACGATTTGTTAACACCAAGTTAACTGAGAAAACTACACAGTACAAACTAGCTCCTCCTCCGCTGGATCCATAATGTGGGAAAAGTAATGAAGAGAAACCGAACCAATTGTTGCCCCTGGTACCCCAGAGGCTCCGATTACTAACTGGAATTAATATCACAGAAATTCTAGTGCAGAAAAAGGCCATTCGACCCACAGAGTCTGCACCGACAACAATCCCATCCTATCCCAGCATAGTCACCCTCCTAATCCCTCTAACCTATCACATCCCGGGACACTGAGGGTTAATTTAGTACGTCCAATCAACCTAATTCTCACATCTTTATACTGTGGGAGGACACTGGAGCACCCGGAGAAAACCCATGCAGACATGGGGAGAATGTTCAGACTCCGCGCCTCAGGGTGGAATCGAACCCAGGTCCCTGACGCTGTGAGGCAACAGTGTTAATCACTGTGCCACCCCATCCATTATTACTTTTACATCTGATATGAAGGACCTTTGCTAACAGTGACAGAGACACAGAGTTTGGTCAGGTGTAATCTCACTGAATAATGCAACAGGATGGAGGGAATCTATCCTCCTTCCCGCCCTCTGCTCCTTAAGCCAACACCTAATTCACTCCAGTTTTTGGAGCTGTGTTTTACAGTTCACAGGGGCTCAGGGTTATGTACAGTGTCAATAGCAATATTCTGAGGGGGCAAACCTCTGAGTTTATCACTCAGCAGATGGGCTAGGCTCCCTCTCATTGTGACATCTCAGAATGGAGACAGCACTGCAAATTGCTAAAAAATGGTATAATATCAATAATGATCAAAGAGAAGGGTGGCACAATGGTTAGCGCTACTGCCTCAACAGCGCCAGGGACTTGGGTTCAATTCTGGCCTTGAACAGCGCAGAGTCTGCATGTTCTCCCCGTGTCTGCGTGGGTTTCCTCCGGGTGCTCCGATTTCCTCCCACAGTCCAAAGATGCACAGGTTAGACGGACTGGCCGTGCTAAATTGCCCGGATGTCAGGGGTTATTAGCAGGGTAAATATGTGGGGTTAGGCCCTGGGTGGGATTGTTGTCTGTGCAGGCTCGATGGACCGAATGCACTGTAGGGATTTTACGATGATTCTATGATCTAAATCCAAATCATTTTATAACGCTGGTTCAAACCGTTCCAGCTTACTGGAGAAACGATCTTTCCCGTCAGGCTGGGTTAAGCTTGCGTCACTGGCCTTTTTTCTGCAAGATTAATTCTGCTGACCAGTTTATCGTTATACTGAGAGTGAATGTGATGACCTTGTGGTATTATTAATCCAGATACTCAGCTAATGATTTGAAACCCGCCACGGCAGACGGCGGAAGTGAACTCAATGAAAAATATCCGGAATTAAGAATCTCCTGACGACCATGAAACCATTGGCAATTGTCGGGAAAAACTTGTGGGGAAGGAGGAGGATCTCCTCATGAACCTGTTCCTGGTCCGGGAAAAGCTTGCCATCTACAAGTGGGCAACCCAGGGGGCATCCAACCCAACTATCTACCACTACCACAGCTACTGTTGCCATCAGGCGTCCCTGGAAAGGGAACACGCACAGTCCGAGGGCATGGTTAATGCCTTCCGTGCCCGCTGGGCACCGCAGGTAACTGGGTGCATTACTGACTTTAGGGAAGGAAATCTGCCATCCTTACCCAGTCTGGCTTTCATGTGGCTCCAGAGCCACAGCAAGAGAGTGGACTCTCCACTGCCCTCGGGCAACTATGGATGGGCAATAAATGCTGATGTGGAAATGCCAGCGTTGGACTGGGGTACACACAGTAAGAAGTCCGACAACACCAGTAAATGCTGGCCAGCCAGCGATGCCCATGTCCCAGAGATGAATTTTTTAAAAAAGGTGTGAGCTGACAGTCTGTTCCAGCATAGAACATAGAACCCTACAGTGCAGAAACAGGCCCTTCGGCCCATCGAGTCTGCACCGAACACAATCCCACCCAGACCCTATCCCCATATCCCTACACATTTACCTGCTAATCCCTCTAACCTACACATCCCAGGATACTAAGGGGCAATTTTTAGCATAGCCAATGAACCTAACCCGCAACATCTTTGGACTGTGGGAGGAAACCGGAGCACCCGGAGAAAACCCACGCAGACACGAGGAGAATGTGCAAACTCCACACAGGCAGTGACCCGAGCCGGGAATCGAACCCAGGACCCTGGAGCTGTGAAGCAGCAGTGCTAACCCACTGTGCTACCGTTCCTTCCAGGAACACAAGGGTTGGAGACTCTGCGACTCTCTCACCTTCTCAGTCACAGCCCGAGCACACTCGATGAGCTCTCTCTTTGTAAAGCTGTCCGTGGGACTGATCTGAACCGCACCAGCTTTCTGGACCAGGAAGATGCAGCCGTGACCAAGATCCTGCACTCGTGTTTTAATCTGGAATCCAATCTGCAGAGAAAAGGCAGCAGGTTACTCACCGAAACCCAATCAAAGAGCTGCCATTGCACAGACAGCACTTCACACAAAACTGAGGGTGAGGATCGTTGGCTTAGGAATGGAAGAAAATCAATGAGGTCTACCCAACTCTGCTCAGTGCATTCTGCCTCCAGTTAATTGTAAGAACATAAGAACATAAGAAATAGGAGCAGGAGTAGGCCATCTGGCCCTTCGAGCCTGCCCCACCATTCAATAAGATCATGGCTGATCTGTCGTGGCTCAGTTCCACATTCCCGCCCTCTCCCCATAACCCTTAATCCCCTCTCTTATCAAAAACCCATCAACCCGTTTCTTAAAAATATTTAGCGAGGCAGCCTCCACCACTTCAACGGGCAGAGAATTCCAGAGATTCACCACCCTTTGAGTGAAGAAGTTCCTCCTCAACTCCGTTCTAAACCGCCTCCCCTTTATCTTGAGGCTGTGCCCCCTAGTCCTACTGTCTTTTTTGAGCGGGAACAGTCTCTCCACCTCTATCCTATCCATCCCATTCATCATCTTATACGTCTCAATGAGATCTCCCCTCATTCTTCTAAACTCTAACGAGTACAAGCCTAGTTTATTCAGCCTCTCCTCATAGCTCAATCCCCTCAACTCCGGTATCAGCCGAGTAAACCTCCTCTGCACTCCCTCCAGGGCCAAAACATCCTTGCGCAGGTGCGGCGCCCAAAACTGCACACAGTACTCCAGCTGCGGCCTCACCAATGCCCTATACAGCTGCAGCAAGACCTCCCTACTTTTATATTCAATCCCCTTCGCTATGAAGGCCAGCATCCCATTCGCCTTCCTGACCACCTGCTGCACCTGCAAGCTGGGTTTTTGAGACTCATGCACAAGGACCCCGAGGTCCCTCTGCACCGTCGCCTGCTGCAGTTTTTCGCCCCGTAAGTAATAGTCCTTCCTACCATTCCTCCTACCAAAGTGGACCACCTCACACTTGCCAACATTAAATTCCATTTGCCATTTCCTGGCCCATTCGCCCAGCCTATCTAGATCCTTCTGCAGACTCTCCACACCCTCCGCACAATTTGCCGTTCCCCCAATCTTGGTGTCATCAGCAAATTTCGACACCCTGCACTCGGTTCCCTCCTCCAGATCATCTATATAAATGGTAAATAGCTGAGGCCCCAGCACCGACCCCTGGGGCACCCCACTAGTCACCAACCGCCAATCCGAATAGCATCCATTGACCCCCACTCTCTGCCTCCTATTTGACAACCAATCCTCTATCCACGCTAACACCCTACCCCCAACTCCATGTCCCCTGACCTTCTGCAATAACCTCTTGTGAGGTACCTTGTCAAACGCCTTCTGAAAATCCAGAAAGACCACATCCACCGGCTCTCCTCCATCCACTGCCCTAGACACATCCTCATAGAACTCCAGTAAATTTGTCAGACACGACTTCCCTTTAATGAAACCGTGTTGCGTCCGCCCTATCAAGCAATTCCCCTCAAGATGCCTCGCTATTTCCTCCTTAATGACGGTTTCTAACATTTTACCTACCACAGACGTTAAACTAACCGGCCTATAATTCCCCGCCTTTTGCCTGGCACCCTTCTTAAACAACGGCGTAACATTAGCCGTTTTCCAATCTTCCGGCACTTCCCCGGAATCCAGCGACGTCTGGAAAATAACCACCAAGGCATCCACTATCACCTCCGCCATTTCTTTCAGAACCCTCGGATGCATTCCATCCGGTCCTGGGGACTTGTCCACAATCAGCCCCTCCAGTCTGTCGAGCACCACCTCTCTAGTAACAGTAATGTCATTAAGACCCTCCATTCCTACCACCTTTCCATCATTAGAACATAGAACATTACAGCACAAACAGGCCCTTCGGCCCTCGAGTTGCGCCGTTCACATCAACCCCACCAATCTATAGACCTATCAATAACCCCCAATCCCATTAAACCCCATATACTCATCCAGAAGTCTTTTAAAAGACCCCAGCGAATTTAATCATTTGTGGGTTGGGGGCACTAATTAGCTTAAGCACATATAAAAAGACACTGATTGAAGCTGAGGTGTGGTTGAGGTCGGAGGGCTATGGCTGATACACTCGGCAGGCCCTGTTGCCATCTGGCAGAGGTCCCTCTTTCGGAGGGATCCTCCCTCACTATCTTGGGGGCCGAGGGTGGGTAGTGGTGCACTCAGCAGTTCCAAACAATAAAAGGTCAAATTGTTTCACAGACTCCCACGTGACCTGCGACCTTGTGAGGAAGGACCACCTCCTCCTGAACCTACTCCTGGCCCTGGCAAACCTTGCCACCTTCGAGTGGGTGACCGAGGGGGCCATCCAACCCAACTGTCCGCCTCTACCACCACTAGAGTCACGGTCGGGTGTTCCTGAAGAGGGAACATGCAGAGTCCGAGGGCACCGTTAATGCCTTCTGTGCCCACTGGGCACCGCAGGTACTGGGGGTGCGTGACTGACCCCTTTAATCACATTTTGATTCGATGTTTTAAGTTTCCTTTCCAATTTGCCTTTTGTTTTGGGCGGTTGCCCTCCTGTTGGGCGCTGCCCCTTCTTGATTTATCGCCTCGTTAATTTGAGTTAGTTTACTTGGTTTGCCAAAAAGATTGGTAGGAGGTGAATGTTTGTGATATTCCACTCTGAAAATAGATGGAAATATCACCCTGTTACCAACTGGGACTGGACACCGTACAGTCTTGCTGAATGGAACGTGGTCAAAATGTAGAGGACACCTGGATGACAACAACACCGCGAAATTGTCACTAAAAACCCAAACTTATCATTAATGGCCCTAACTTCCTTGCCGGGGGAGGGGGTGAGGTGGTCTTTCCAACAGTTGAGTGACTATTACTGGAACACTGATGGAAACAATCAAAGTTTGTGATTTCAAATACATTTTCAGATGTTCCCAGCAGAGGGCAATTGTCCAGAGCAAGTTACCGTGTATGGACAACTGCTGTGCAAATTAGATCAAACTTTGTACATATTTCAGAGGAGATGTTGGGAGTCTTAAAGTGCACCAAGGTAGATAAATCTCCAGGATGAAGTCTATCCCAGGACGTTGTGGGAGGCCAGAGAGGAAATCGTGGGTCCCCTAGCAGATATTTGAATCACTGATAGCCACAGGTGAGCTGCCCAAAGATTGGAGGGTGGCAAATGACGTGCCTTAAGGAGGGCCACAGGGAAAAGCCTGGGAACTACAGGCTGGTGAGCCTAATGTCTGTAATGGGAAAGTTGGTAGAAGGTATTTTGAGAGACAGGATCTACAGGCATTTAGAGAGGCAAGGACTGATTAGGGACAGTCAGCGTGGCTTTGTGAGTGGAAAATCATGTCTCACAAATTTGATTGAGTATTTTGTAGGGGTAACCAAGAAGGTAGATGATGTTTACATGGACTTTAGCAAGGCCTTTGACAAGGTACCACTTGCTAGGTTGTTGCATAAGGTTAATTCTCACGGGATCCAGGCTGAGGTATCTAAGTGGATACAAAATTGGCTTGATGACAGAAGATAGAGGGCGGTTGTAGAGAGTTGCTTTTCAAACTGGAGGCCTGTGACCAGCCTCAGGGATCAGTGCTGGGTCCACTGTTATTTGTCATTTATATTATTGATTTGAATGAGAATTTAGGAGGCACGGTTAGTAGGTGACAGCAAGATTGGTGGAATAGTGAATGTGGTGGTTATCTCGGATTGCAACAGGATCTTGATCAATTGGGCCAGTGGGCTGACGAATAGCAAATGGAGTTTAATTTAGATTAATGCGAGGTAGACTGAACCAGGAAGGACTTATTCAGTTAACAGTAGGGCATAGGGAAAGGAGAGTTATAGAACAAAGAGGTTCTAGGGAGGTTCATACCACCTTGAAAGTGGAGTGATAGGTGGACAGAGTGGTGAAGAAGGCATTTGGCATGCTTGGTTTCATTGGTCGGAACATTGAATGTAGGAATTGGGACGTCTTGTTGAAGATTATAGATACTGCAGAAGGAGGTCATTCAGCCCATCAGATCTGCACCAATCATAATCCTACCTAGGCCCTATCCCCACAACCCCATGTATTTACCCTAGCTAGTCCCCTGAATTAAGGGACAATTTAATAGTGCCAATCCACCCAACTCACAGTCATTGAACTAAGCGGAAACCATAACACCCCGAGGAAACCCACGCAGACACGGGGAGAACGTGCAGACTCCGCATAAACAGCAACGATTGAACCCAGGCCCCTGATGTGAGGGGCAGCAGTGCTAACCACTGTGCCACCTCAGGAAGTTGTACAAGACATTGGGAAGGCCACACTTGGAATATTGTGTGCAATTCTGCTCACCCTATTATAGAAAAGGTATTATTAAACTAGAAAGAGTGCAGAAAAGATTTACTAGGATGCTACCGGGACTTGATGGATTGAGTTATAAGGAGAGGCTGGATAGACTGGGACTTTTTTCCCCTGGAGCGTAGGAGGCTGAGGGGTGATCTTATAGAGGTCTATAAAATAATGAGGGACACAGATCAGCTAGATAGTCAACATCTTTTCCCAAAGGTAGGGGAGTCTAAAACTGGAGGGCAGAGGTTTAAGATGAGAGGTGAGAGATTCAAAAGTGTCCAGAGAAGCAATTTTTTCAAACAGAATGTCTGGAACGAGCTGCAGAGATAGTAGTAGAGATGGGTACTATTTTGTCTTTTAAAAAGCATTTAGATAGTTACATGGGTAAGATGGGTATAGAGGGATATGGGCCAAATGTGGGCAATTGGTATTAGCCTAATGGTAAAAACTGGGCAGCATGGACAATATACAGGGCCTGTTTCCGTGCTGTCAACCTCCAGGACTCTATAAGAGGGATTTCACAGTACACCCCAACGCAGCACAGAAACAGATCATTGGCCCCACAGATACATGCCAGTATTCCTGATCAAAGTGTTGGTGGGGAAGTACCGATGGATTTGAGCTGAGACACACAGAAGTATAGTAATCCAGAGACCTGGACTGATGATCTGGTGACATATGTTCAAATCCCACCCTGGCAGTTAAGAGAATTTCTATCCAGTTCATTGAATCAATTTGAACTAAAAAGTAAGCTGCAACAATGGTGACCATGAAATTACTAAATTGTCTTAAAATCCAACAGCCCATCACAACCTTCTCCGTATAAACGTTGGTTGGGTCACACTGGGAATACTGCATCCAATCCTCGTCGCCACACTACCAGAAAGATGTGGAGACTTTGGAGGGAGTTCAGAAAAGGTTCACCAGGATGTTGCCGGGTATGGAGGGTATTAGCGAAGAGGAGAGATTGAATAAACTGGGATTGTTCTCCCTGGAAAGACGGAGCCTCAGGGGCGAGCTGATAGAAGGAAAGACGTAGAAGCTATTGAAAGGGTGCAGAGGAGATTTACAAGGATGTTGCCTGGACTGGGAGGCATGCCTTATGAAGATAGGTTGAGGGAGCTGGGACTCTTTTCCCTGGAGAGGCGAAGGTTGAGAGGCGACCTGATAGAGGTTTATAAAATGTTGAGAGGAATAGATAGGGTGGACTCTCAGAGGCTATTTCCCCGGGTTGAAATGGTTGCTACGAGAGGACACAGGTTTAAGGTGCGGGGAGGGAAGTACAGAGGTGATGTTAGGGGTAAGTTTTTCACTCAGAGGGTAGTGAGTGATTGGAATCGGCTGCCGTCGTCGGTGATGGAGGCGAACTCGCTGGGGTCTTTTAAAAGACTTCTGGATGAGTATATGGGGTTTAATGGGATTGGGGGTTATAGATAGGTCTATAGATTGGTGGGGTTGACACAGTGAGCACGTGACGAGGGCCGAAGGGCCTGTTTGTGCTGTAATGTTCTATGTTCTATTAAACTATGAGGGGTGTGAATGGCGTGAACAGTTGGAAGCTTTTTCCCCAGGGTAGAAATGACAATTACAAGGGGCACAAGTTCAAAGTGAAGGGGAAAAGGTTTGGTGGAGATGTGCTGGGGGGAGAGTTTTTTTTTATACAGAGGGTGGTGGGGGCCTGGAATGCACTGCCAGGTGAGGTGGTTAGACAGATACGTTAGTGACATTTAAGAATTAACTGGATAGATATATGAACAGGCGGGGAATAGAGGGATATAGGCGGTTGGTCTAGATAGGACAATGTGATCGGCACAGGCTTGAAGAGCCAATGGACCTGTTCCTGCGCTGTACTGTTCCTTGTGTTACAGGGAGGCTGTTGGAAATTGAGCAGCTGAATGAACCTGTTGGCATTAAATTTCCTCCTGTGGAATTAGATTTACTCCAGCAGCAGATACAGCGACACTCCCAGGAGACAGAAGACCAACAACTGCTTTCCAGGGATGACGATACGAAATATCGGCCTGATTAATGACGCCCCGAATTAACCAATGACCCACCTCCTCAGTGTCCGCTGTGGCTGTAGCAAGGCGTCCTTGGTGAGCGAGGTGACCGTAGTCAGTGGTTACTTGAGAGGCCAGGCCCCCCAGTTCCTCAGGGCTAGTGACAGACTTGGACATCTGTGGAGACAGCGAGCGAGGGGAGTCAAATCAGAAAGAGTCTTAAACAAGGCAGCTTTATTCTCAAAGGGGCTCCAACACTAACCGAATTTTAGCTCCAGGTGAAATCACCACGCACGTTGGAGAAAAATCATTTTGCAAAGACACACACGTTAATCAGACTAAACTCTTATTAATATTTGAGGAGCTTGATTTCAGTCACCAGGTTCGTAATGCTGCAATAAATTTGTAATGCTAAAAAATGTTACTTGTGACCATTATAGTGTGTGTGTGTTTGTGTATACATGCGCAGCCTGTATATATGTGCGACTTGGTGTGCACTCTTGGTAGTGTCGACGAGCAGAGAGATCTCGGGGTACATGTGCACAGATCCCCGAAAGTTGGCACCCAGGTTGATAAGGTTGTTAAGAAGGCGTACGGTGCGTTAGCTTTTATTGGTAGAGGGATTGAATTTCGGAACTGTGAGGTCATGTTACAACTGTACAAAACTCTGGTGCGGCCGCACTTGGAGTATTGCGTACAGTTCTGGTCGCCGCATTATAAGAAAGATGTGGAGGCATTGGAAAGGGTGCAGAGGAGGTTTACCAGGATGTTGCCTGGTATGGAGGGAAGGTCTTATGAGGAAAGGCTGAGGGACTTGAGGTTATTTTTGTTAAAAAGAAGGTTGAGAGGTGACCTAATTGAGGCTTACAAGATGATCAGAGGGTTAGATAGGGTGGAGAGTGAGAGCCTTTTTCCTCAGAAGGTGACGGCTAACACGAGGGGACATAGCTTTAAATTAAGGGGTGGTAATTATAGGACAGATGTCAGAGGTAGGTTCTTTACTCAGAGGGTAGTAAGGGTGTGGAATGCCCTGCCTGCAGCAGTTGTGGACTCGCCAACTTTAAGGGCGTTCAAATGGTCAGTGGATAGGCATATGGATAACATTGGAATAGTTTAGGTTAGAGGGTCATTAGATTGGTTCCACTGGTCGGCGCAACATCGAGGGCCGAAGGGCCTGTACTGCGCTGGAATGTTCTATGTTCTATGTGTGTGTCTTGATGTGCACCTGTGTAAATGTATGTGGTATGTGCATGTATATGAGTAGGATTTAGTGTACATTTGTGTCCGTGTGTGTGGGCATGGTGTGCTCCTGTATATGTGCGTGAGGGAGACATGAGAGGTGAGTTTTCCCATGGGAATTGGAGCGGGCGAGGGGTGGACCATGAAATGTCTGTTGACTTCGGACAGGATTTTGCGATTTTGGGAAAAGTGCGGCCGGAGAATCCTACCCATGATGTGGCCTGAGTGTGCCTATATATGTGTGGTGTGTGGTTGCATGTGAGAGTGTGGCTACATATATGTGTGTGTGTGTGTGTGTGTGTGTGTGTGTGTCGGGGTTGGGGGGGGGTGTGCCTGTTCTATTTGTGATTTTTATCAATGACTTGGGAGAGGGGGCTGAAGAGTGGGTCAGTGAATTTGCTGATGACACCAAGATTGGTGGAGTAGTGGATGAGGTGGAGGGCTGTTGTAGGCTGCAAGGAGACATTGATAGGATGCAGAGCTGGGCAGAAAAGTGGCAGATGGAGTTTAACCCTGATAAGTGTGAGGTGATTCATTTTGGTAGAACAAACTTGAATGCGGATTACAGGGTCAATGGCAGGGTTCTGAGGAATGTGGAAGAACAGAGAAATCTTGGGGTTCATATCCACAGATCTCTGAAGGTTGACACCCAAGTGGATAGAGATGCGAAGAAGGTTTATAGTGCGTTAGCCTTTATTAACAGGGAGTTTGAGTTTAAGAGCCATGGGGTTATGCTGCAACTATACAGGACCTTGGTGAGACCACATTTGGAATATTGTGTTCAGTTCTGGTCACCTCACTATAAGAAGGATGTGGAAGCATTGGAGAGAGTGCAGAGGAGATTTACCAGGATGCTGCCTGGTTTGGAGGGTCGGTCTTATGAGGAAAGATTGAGGGAGCTGAGGCTTTTCTCTTTAGAGTGGAGGAGGCTGAGAGGCGATTTAATAGAGGTTTAAAAGATGATGAGGGGGATAGATAGAGTGGATGGCAGAGACTATTTCCTCAGGTGGATGTAGCTGTTACTAGGGGGCATAACTATAAGGTTGATGGTGGGAGATATAGGAGGGATGTCCGAGGTAGATTCTTTACTCAGAGAGTGGTTGGGGGTGTGGAATGCACTGCCTGCTGTGATAGTGGAGTCGGACACTTTAGGAACTTTCAAGCGGTTATTGGATAGGCACATGGAGCACTCCGGAATGATAGGGAGTGGGAAAGCTCGATCTTGGGTTTGGACATAGCTCGGCACAACATTGAGGGCCGAAGGGCCTGTACTGTGCTGTACTGTTCTATGTTTCTATGTATGTGTATAGGGTCTGGTGTGTGCCTATGTGGTATATGTAGTATGGTGTAGCTTGTATACATGTGTGCGATATACACTTTTCGATGTGTGTGCACCTGTGTACATCCTGCAGCATGCTGTTTACACGGTGTGACACTCACGTCAGGCTGTCCATGTCTCACTCACCATCTCCTGAGCCGTGACCGCAATGGCTTTGGAATATTTGACCATTGTGGTTTGATAGTCCACGAAGCTTCCTTCAGGCTCAGGGGGGGTGCCCTCATCAAGCTGCAAGACAGAACATGGAGGAAATGGCACAGCGTCAGCAAGGAATCCAATTATTAACACGCAATGGCTGGCGAACAATGAGCTAGTAACAGAGAATAATGGTCTTTATCTGCTCGCCACAGTCGTTGAGGCTAAAGGCAACAGAAAGAGGATTGAGTGTGGTGACCATTTTCTTGGTGTTGGCCTGAGGCTAATGGCCAGGGGGCAGTGAATTTTCTCCGCGCACTCAAAGGCGGAGAGTGTAGCAGAACACGATACGTCTCCACACTGCGAACACACTGCTCAGGGAAAAGGAAAACCTCCATACTCTGTCTGAAACAGCAGCAGGTGGAGTGACTGAGGCATCGAAATAGGACGCTGAGTGGATTCTATGTGCCACACAGGACAATGTGCTGACCCTGCTGTCTATTGGCAGGCTGGGATTCGGGAAGTGCGGTTGGGATGATAGGAATATTACACAGTGGCTTCTGGCCTCAATCTGCCATTCTAATTACAACCCAAATCGCACTGAGTTACAATTACATAAGAAATAGGAGCAGGAGTCGGCCATCTAGCCCTTCGAGCCTGCCCCGCCATTCAATAAGATCATGGCTGATCTGAAGTGAATCAGTTCCACTTTCCCACTTTCTCCCCTTAACCCTTAACTCCCTTGTCCATCAAAAACCACACAGTGAGCACGTGA